>QZGG01000702.1:0-110681 GCA_006409495.1 Sedum album
TAACACCAATACGAATAATTTTGTCCATTCAATTGGACACTAATAGCCTGTAACGAATCATCATTCCTACCAGCCATGTCGAACAATCAAATCTCAAAATCCCAAAAAGAAACAGGTGCGGCAATTTTAACAATCGAATCGAGCTTCAAAACAAATCTCAAACAAAATCAAACTCAAACCACAAACAAGCTTCCACCAATCACAACTGCCCGGCCGCCCGCACACTCCTCATCCGTTGCAAAGCACAAAACAAAGTAAACAAAAAAAATTCCAAAGGCCGCACCAACTCCAATATTGCACACGCTTATCAAACAACAAACAAGTCGGTTTTCAATTCCAAACCTTATCACCGTACTCGGCCCCGACCTCAATCAATCATGAATTGAACGGCGTCTGATACCATGTAGAAATCAAGCAAGACAAAACAATGCAAAGCGGCTAGGGTTTCATATAATGCAAAATTAGGTTCATACGTAATACATAACTAGATATATATAGGAAACTAAATGGGCCAATAATGGGCCTAACATATATTGCTAATATATACATGCATGGACTTATCTTGCAACAAATCTCTAATACGTGTTCGTTTCATTCAATGTGGACATACGTTTAGGACTATCCGAATAATGAAATTAATGGAACTATGACAAAATACCAAGGACCATTTTTAGGTGTATGTAACACAATTCTTCTACGGTCCCAACCATGCATCACTAGCTAATACCCTCTCTCTATATATATATAAATTTAAAGGGACGCAAAATGGCAAAATAGGAAATGCCTCACTTGAATTTTGTCTTTATTTTTCTCTTTTTTCAAGGCTATGTATACAGGGGAAGTATCATGTGGAACCCCCCATTTTCATGGATCCATGGACCCCCCTTTATCACCGTTGATTGCATTTTTTGTGTGCACCAGATTGCGTCCAAAATGCAAACAGTAAATGCAATCAACGGATGCAAAGAGAGATACATGGATCCATGAAAAGGTGGGGGTTCCACATGATATTTTCCCATGTATACATTACTCAAATGGGGTCGTATATGAGGAGTTTCATTTCATACAACATTCGTCTGATCATGTTCTGATGGATGATGTAATTTGAAGCTGCATTGAAACAACCCGACCGGAGCACCTGATTCGGACCGTTATAAACCTAGCTGTTCCAGCTCACACGCCACCAAAATCTCCTAGGTCACCACAACCCAGAGCTGTCCCAGCTCACACGCCACCAAAATCTCCTAGGTCACCACAACCCAGAACCTTTCCTCGAAAAACCGTGGTATATTGGTGACATGTGTGCTGATAGCATAACTTATCTAGCCAGCACGCACACGTCTCCCACCCGATGTGAGACTAACAATACGGGGTGTTACATGCATGGCTCTGCATTCTCTATCAATTATCATGCAGTTTGAATTAAAATTGAAGGCTTTTATGCGGTCCGAATAAAGCCGAAGATTAGACTCGGAGGTCCCAACGTTAGACCTAATAACTGAATGGATGAGATTCATTCCAGCAAGCAAATTTTATATATGCTATAAACATCAATCGCTAAACATCATCCTCAACTCGACAATCAAATATGCATAGTAATATGGTGTCGTAAAGTGATTTCGCATGCCTTGATACAGCTAGAGAGATTGCATGGACCTGGACATTATTTCCAAATACAAAACTTCAAAAGATAAGTATGTGATGGAAATCTTCTCTTAAGTGGATTGGGCGAATCTTTATATGAAGCATTAAAAGCGCTGCGATGAATATTATGCATGGCCATCAAGTGTCGTAGAGTGAATCGTTAATGTTGTCCTTGTGTGGTACAGAACAAATAAATGGAGACATAATAAGCAGACTGAGATTTACAGCAGTAGTTCTCTAAACAAGCATGTCCTTTTAGTAGCTAGGGGCAGTGGCGGAACCAGGGGGGGCGGAGGGGGGCTGGAGCCCCGGCGACGAAAAAAAAATTTTTTTTTTACTAGGTATAATTTATCATAATTCGATTTGGAGCCCCGGGTAAAGTAATTATTTGAGCCCCGGCTGAAAAAATTATTAGAGCCCCGGCTAAAAAAATTATTTGAGCCCCGGCGAATATTTCGTCCTGGTTCCGCCACTGGCTAGGGGATGTATTTCAATAAACTTGTTATGCTAGTTGAATGTACATGTGTAATGCACATGATTATATTTGGATTTGATACAAAGCGCTCTAGTTTGAAATGAGATTACAAACACAGATCATAATGGAAAGATTGTACAAATTCTCTACCCTCTGTTTGGATGCGGAAAAAAGGAGTAAAGTAAATCAGGAGTAAATGAACGAGGTATGGATAGAAAGAACACGTAGCTAGCGATTTAATATACCATTTAACTTAACTCTTTTAATTCAACAAATGGAAATCCATTTTAATATACTTTGATATATTTTTGAATAATTTTATTTGTTAATTGTTCTGTTTGAGGAAAAATGAAGGTTTTTTCTTGTGAATCACAGCGGGGATGTTTATGATCTTTTACCATGAATTATGATTTGATGAGGAATAAAATTGAAGAGAGATATTGATAGTAGATTTTTTTAGCACGGTGAAGAGCATGTCGATTTGTAGAATTAAAAGAGTTTTGTATATTTTTAAATCAATTTTTTTAAAAATATAATCATTATAATATATCTTAATGAACACTAAAAATTCTGACACAGTACACGTAGTACGTTCTGATTGGTTCAGTTCTCAAGGTAGATTCTCAAATTCTACCATGGGATGATAAAAAACCATGCAAAAAGCATAGTTCACTCATGGTAGATTCTCATGGTAAAAAACCATGATTGGGAGTGCTCTTAGCCCTGATCTTTTAAAAAGATCATTTTTATGTTTTATGTTTTGTATTTTTTCTTAATAAATTGTCATCGTACAATTTTATTTTTAAAATTGTCTTAAATCATGATCTTTTAATGAAGATCATAATACTACATTCAATAATATAATACAATATAATTTATGAAACCCAACATCATCACTTGTATAGTTGGGTAAATTGCCGAAAATCACTCATAAGTTTGGGTTTTTCCGGGAACCACCCATATCTTTAAAAATTATAAAGTCACACCCTTATGTTTATAAAATTTGTCAAAAACCACCCATATGTTTAATTTTAATTGAAATTTGTCAACAACATGTTAGTAAAACATTTCATTTCCATTTGCTTCTTATTTTACTCAATATCAAAATGTGCGACATAGGAACATGTAGTTTCAGACCGTAGGTATACTTATCCAATACGAACTCGCCTTTTGAAGTCACGGGACCTACGTTTTAAAATTATGAAATTCATAAGGAATTAGTTCAGTTGGTAAGAGTCGGAGTAAAAAATATCACTATTGGTGGCAATTTTGTTCGATTCCTAATGGGCAATAGAGAAAAATAATATAATTGACTTGATAATAGAAATTATCCATTCCTTGCCAAAATTTTTTTAAAAAGTGAGATTATTTTGAAATATAATATCAAATTTGACAAATCTTTAACTCAAACTTCATTATTTTTAATAATTTTTCTAGAATATGAAACGACACAGCATATAAAAGAATATAAGACACGTGCTATCACGTGATCGTCCCTTCCAAACTGCAATCAGTGTATCGGAAACCCTAAACCCCAACAGCCAAATAGTCGAAGACAGCGACGAATAGATCAACTGAGCCGCCGGAATAATAAAATGTAACATCAACGAAAAATGAGACGAGTACGCTCACGTATTTGGCATGAATTTCAGCACCAACACTTGTTGTCTTCTTCATTTGGTTAGTTTGTTATTTTACACTAATTCCTGCATCGAAATTGAAAATGATGTAGAATGAATCATAGTTTCTTAACAGGTCATTAGCAGAAATACTTAGATCTTGCTCCTATTTATGGTTTAAGTTTGATTCATTATCCAAATAAGGCTGCATTTCATTTCTATAAAATATCTTGTTTGGAGGTTCTATTTTAGTAGTTAAAAGATCTAGGAGCATTGTTTTATTTGAATACATTACTAACCTCGTTAACACAATTTTTGTGTTGCGCATTTCTGCAGCTTGTTTCCAAAATTACAATATTTCCTTTAAATAGGTAAATGGCTTGTGGTATATGGTTATTAAATCGAGTGGCTATGTTCTCTATTATCTTTATCCTTGGGCCTTTTGCACGCCATAACAAATTCATTAATGACATTTAATGTTCGATTCATAGAGGAACCTATAAAAATACTTTTACTTTTCCGTATGTTCTAATTGTATTGAATTGCTAGACTTTTTGTACATTTATCCATTTAAACGTGGAAAGGCGAAGACTTTAGGTGTCTGGGAATAGATATTTTGACATTGGAAACTTGGAATGGCTATCGTTTGAAAATGTAGGCAAAAGTTACGAGTGTTATATAAGGGTGTCTTGGGTTTCAGGAATTTATATCATTTTACGCTTGTTCATGCCATTTTGATGTTTTGTTAACTTGGTGATGAATCAGCTCTTTGAATTTTGGGAATTTGTTATTCTGTCAGGGTACAGGATTTGTTTTTTGACAGTCATGGTAAGATGCTTCGGCTTGACATGTTGTTTGTTTAATTAGTATACTTGTTGATCAATATGCGTTACTTTTTCATGTAGGGAAAATTAGCTATTGCACTGGTTTTAGCATTAGCTACTTTTGCAGTTGGCTGTGACCCTATGTATGATATTTTGGATTACAGAGCTGAAGCCATTACCATTGCAGATAGTTCAAATGTAAGTGAGTCGTGAAATTTAAGTTTCATTAATTATGTAACAACCCTTGGCTATACATTTTTGTAGTCTCTATCTGATGCTTGGAAAGACGCCTGTAATGCAAAGGTAGAAAAAGCAACTGTAATAATTCCAAAAGGGAAAGTATTTTTGGTGATGCCGATTGTGTTTAGCGGACCTTGCCGCCCCAAAATTATCAATTTTCAGGTATCAGTTGTCTTTTTTCTTGTTCTTTTCCTACTCTGATTCTGAAATACCATACTGTTTCTATGGCTGTAGATATCAGGACAACTAGTCGCTCCATCCTCGCCTGTTGCCTGGAGAGGGTTGGATGCTGGTCAATGGATATCATTTTATAATGTACAAGGACTTCAAGTAAATGGTCATGGTACTGTTGACGGACAAGGCAAGGAATGGTGGAATCAGTCTTGTAAGAGAAATCCAAAGCTAGTAAGTCCTATTTTTTCCTCAAAAGAAATCGAAGGTGATTATTTATCGCACAACATGACTTTTTATGCTTCTTTTCAGGTTAACTGCACTACATTGGCACCAACAGTAAGTTAATTTCACACACAGTCCCTTACTGAATAGTCTTAACATTGCGTTGAAATCACCTGCAGGCAATGAAGTTCCGTAAGTGCAAAGACTGCAGTCTCAGCGACCTTAACTTCATCAACAGCCCTCAGTCACATATTTCAATACTGGATAGCAACAATATCCGTGTATCAAACTTAAAGATCAAATCGCCTGGCAACAGTCCTAATACTGACGGCATTCACGTCCACAGGTCTAACCAGATCACTGTTGACCAGGCTTGGATAGGCTCTGGTATGTTCTTTTCACTTGTTAAATATTACATCACGTTTCAAATGTTTAGCTGATCTCTCATCTTCCTTTTTGAACAACAGGTGATGATTGCGTTTCCATCCAAGACCACACATCAAACATCAAAATTACAAATGTTTATTGTGGTCCTGGTCATGGCATTAGGTAAACATTATTCTCCCAAGCTGTGATTCTGGTTTAAGAATGTTTGTCTTACGCTTTCGGCTCAATATTTTCATAGTATCGGGAGTTTAGGCAAGAGTGGAAACTATGTCCAAGTTGAGAATATACTTGTGAAAGACATCAAGTTCAATGAAACAACCAACGGTGCAAGGATCAAGACTTGGCAGGTAATAAAATTTAAGGATAACAATATGTTGGATATGTGGTTGAGGTTGAAGTAGAATGATTATCTGCAGGTGGGGAAGGGTTTTGTACGAAATGTCATATTCCAGAACCTCTCGTTCCAAAACGTCAAGAACCCAATAATCATTGATCAGAACTACGGCGACAAAGAGCGAGGAAACAGCACTGAACTGGTAACACATACGAAAATGATCAGCAAACTTGTTTAACTTCCCTAACATGTGAGTTGTGTTAACAGATGACTGGAGTTCACATCAGCAGTGTGATCTACAGCTCCATATCAGGAACATCCAGCTCCAAGATAGCTATCAATCTCAAATGCAGCAAATCTGTGGCATGCACTAATATATACATGAATTCGGTAACCCTCTTATCGGCAAAACCTGGGAAATCAGTGTACTCAAACTGTACAAATGCATATGGCTGGGCGAACGACGTCCAGCCAAGCTCTTGCCTAATTGAATGATTCATGATTGTATGTATAGACCACATTGCTGAAATAACTTAAATATGTTGTGGGGTGAGAGCTACTGCAGCTCTTCATCCTCTTCTTCTAAGATTTATCTGTCTAATTTGTATCCAAAATTATTTATCTTTCAAATGTGGATCAGGACTATATATATATCTGTGAGAAAAGAATGCAGATGCATACATTTTATTATTTTTGCGGAATCGGGAATCAGCCGTTGTATGAGGATTTATCACTAGTTGTACTTGTGCTTTTGCAGATCAAACCCACATTGCGCAGATAACAAAGTTGATAAAGCTTAGGATGGCTAGTATTGATCATGATGCTTATTGTTTTCATGCCTTTTGGGAACTGTGTGATGAAAAGAAAATACTTGGATGTAACTGAGGAACACAAATATGAGGAATTGTAAGAGATTTTAGACACGGAATGAGATCAAAATGTCTTCTTAACTTTGCTCCTCAGCTTCAAGGGCTGCCTTCTCATCAGCCGCAGCAGCCATCAGCTCATCAAACTTCTCTGACTTACACAGCAGTATCTCGATCTGCATTGCAGACATCATAAAAATGAAGCATATCAGATGTTGCACTGGGCATAAAATTCCTTTCTTTTCAAGCCTTTGCTTCGAAAACAGAGATGCATCCATCTGCTATCTGCTTCATGTTTATTTATTGATACATAAAGTGCCAAGGCTGGCTGGACAACATGATGATGATAACAAATAAGTACCTTAGCCTTCTGGACTGGTCTAGATCTTGCCTCATCTTTTATATCCACTGTAGAAGTTGCAATCTCTGTTAATGAAACAAATAGCATTGAAAAAATATTAGATAGACATTCACAGAAGATTTTCTCAACTTGTTGAAATGTCTATTTTGAAAACTTACTCTTCTCAATGGCAAATCCATTGTTTTTTAAAATCTCTGTGATGGTCACCACAGTAGAGATAGCTGCACATGACAACCAGAGGGAAGGAACGGATTAGGACGATACAAATAGCACAGACAGTCCGAGACTAAGTAAATTGTAACTCATGAGAGATTATGTCTCGAAACATACTGTATATAGTGCCAAATTAAACAAATATCAATCCACCACAACATACTAAACAACATTATGCTCATATGGAATAAGATCCAGTACAACCATGTTATAAACTACTGTCTAAAAGGATGTCGTCATTTGGACAAACTTTATTTTTCTATTTTCGATTATTACATAAAACGCTGTTTAATAAAAAGCAGCCTTCAAAATAATGTCATTTTGGGAATTGATGATCAACTGTTTTGAGGTTCCGGATATAAATAATTGTTGAAGACCATTAAATTCGTTCAACTGAGCAACTACATCAACAGTATTCAAATATAACCAAAGCTAATAACACCAACCTGAAGTGATATCTATACCCGAGAAGAATCTCGAGTGTATCCTGAATGCAAGCCTGCCTTACCTTAACTCAAATGCTTTCTTGCTAAATTACCCAAGATATTCTTAATTTGTAATCTACATCCTAAAATTCCATATATAATATAATCAGATTAACTAACTTTGGGCCTGTTCAGCTATAAGCAAAATTTTGATAATAATTGCACACTTCACTTACACACTAACATTAGTTAATTGTATGATTTTTCGAGTTAAGATTGAGTTCAGCCATGAAGTTCAACTTTATAAAACTTCTCTTTTACTATTAGATCCAGATCCAAATTGGACTTACAGCTTTGAGCCGAAAACAAATGGAAGACCTCCTATAGCCATAAACTGTTCATTATTCACAATCAAAAGCACCTTTCATGTAGCTCATTATCAACATATAAACTTAGGTGACGGAACACAAACCAATTGCCAAAAGATCCTTGAAGCAAAACATAATAAGTACAACAAAACTGCCAAAAATTAAGAATCAAAGAGTTAACTTCAAATACCCATTCCCAGTGCAGACAGCTCCACATCACCATACTGCTGCATAAACCTCTGCAGAAAAAATACAAGTAACATCAGGTAGAAAATAACAACCACCCAGGTAAATAAATCTCAAAAAAATTAATCAAAATTAAAACTGGAAAAAAGTTGGGAATAATCTACCTTGGCGAGGTTGACATAGAAGAAAAGGGGTTTTTTGGTGTTGGAAACCTGAATCCGATTCCTCTTCTGGGTGTTGTCGTCGTTGATGCTGATGTTGTTTACCTGCTCCGTAATTTGTTCCATTGAGAAAATTATTGTTCTTTGAGCTGCTGCGATTTAGCGTAGTGGTTTGCTAAAACCCTAATCCACCGACTGTCGAACACCGAACTTTGTGTTTTATTTATATTTGAATGAAGCCCTTACAGTATATATTTAACACATTATCGCCCACAACTTTGTGAGTTTATAATTTTAATCCTACAATATGATTAAAATTGGAAATTTTAAAATGGTTTTATGGAGGAAGATGAAATTATTTGAAGGGTTGAAGTTTTACTATCTAAACTAACACTAATGCAAAACGGTCTTAATTTATCCAAGCAATATTTAGCATTTGCTTGGATCTCATTGATGCAGATTTTTATTACAAAAAAAATTGTGGTTTAAATACTGATGAATGCAAACATTTCTGTCAGGAAAAAAACATATGACAACATGTTACCATTGTATAAAAACGATTTCCTTCCAGTGTATCAGTACACTGCAATCAAACCAGCTCACAAAAATCACGATACGGAACATAATGACAAAGAACAGCCCCTTTGCCGGAATGAAGATTCTCCAGAAATAAGCAAGAAAATGTCATTTAGTACTTCAACACACTGAGTGCCACTTGTTCACAGGCCTAAAGTCTTCTCCTGACAAGAATGAATCAATTACTTACATCAAGTCGTCAGAAGGGACACGAGACTACGAGAGGTGTACGCCATTTGCGAAAACATCCATTTTGTAAAAGCAAATTAGCATTTTAGCACACAGTTTCAGACAGCGGAAAGTTTTCGCCAAAATACAAATTTAGTAAAAGTCAAATCAGGAAATGATTGACAAAATTCATGAATTTTCCGGTACATTATCAATCCTAGTACCTGAATGCCTGACCTTGTCGACTTAATTTTATTACTTCCTATTACCTGATCGAAACATGCATTCACAAAAGTGTAGAAACTGAATAGGGTTGGTTTTAAAGTCCTTCGCGATCGTAGATTTTGAACAATGCAAACTTGCAGAGAACACAAAGTTGAATACAAAAAACAGAGTTACTCAGGGGAGATATTTATTTGGTTCTTATTTTATTTCTGATCTATGAAACTCATTTCCGTCAAAATGTGATGTAAAATATATGTATTAGTGTATCCAAGGGTGAAATTGTAGTCATATAAGGAAGGTGTATGAATGTGACAAAAGCGAATACTGAGGAGGTGGTCATGTGGATTCCTCTATGAGTTTCCGATGAGTAGGACAGCAATTGATAGATACATGTGCTTACAGAATAATCCGAATCCCCACCACATCAGCATTAGGACATTTTCTGAATTATGCAGCTATAGAAAAGATCTGTCATCCCAAATGTTGGAGTGTACCTTGTGTTTAAAATGTTGATGCAATTGTTGCGCCTTTGGCTGCCGTCAGTTTGTTTGTCTTGGGACCCAAGTGATAGCAAGACATGTGTGCGCGCATTCTGTCGGGTACATATCGGTAACTTTTACTAGCTTTGTTTGATTTTATAAGATATATTGATAGATCTGGAGTGTGACTGAGTCTGAGAGACGGAGACTGAGAGTCAAGAGACCTGGTTATATGGTAAGGCTTAAGCATCATATGGCCTGAACCAGAAACTGCTACAAGATGTATGCTTTCAGTCTTCCACCAAATCTTTCCTGCAGCAGAAATTTTTGTCAGGCCAAAAGCAGATCCAGTAGTTGCACTTCTGCAATAATTACAATGCATAGCGGTGGTCAGCGCAGCTCACCTGAGCTGAAGATGGCTACAGGTTCTGCATCAGGCCTAATTTCCACAAGCCAGTTATCTGGAAAAAGTGATAGTTATAATAACACAGTTGGCATCATTGGAGGTGTCTCGGTATTTTCCACACTTATCTTTTTGGAAAAGCTTGTTTGGTGGAGTTCAAGGCACGGAAAAGATTGTGTGCCATTTATAGTATGCAGCGATCCGTGCTTTAGCAGAGAATTTCATCGTCAAAATGTAGTTTCTTCATTCTATGGAGGAAAATACCTGCGTGAGACATCTGATCAGCATAGTGAAGTGAATAATGTTATAATTGAGAATCTGAGAAGAAAAAGGGAATTTCTTGAGAGGTCTGGCGCTCGATGCATAGTGATGCCTTGTCACTTGTCTCATTCCTGGTTTAAAGAAATATCTCAAGGCTGTTCTTTACCATTTCTTCATTTGGGAGATTGTATCGCGAAAGAGCTACAAGCCGCAAAATTAAAAGCTTTAGACGCCGGAAGCAAAATCCAAATAGGCCTAATTTCAACCAATGCAATAATACAAGCTGGTTTTTACCAAGAGAAGTTACAGAAACAGGTAAATATATTTCTTCAATTTGAAAATAAAAAATTATCGGAAAGATGAATATAAAAAGTTCCTTTTTACAGGGCTTTGAGGTTTTGTTGCCAGACAAAGCGGAAATGGACCACATAATACTTCCTGCCATTGTTGCGATAAGCAGAAAGGACGTCCAAGGAGCACAAAACCTCATAAGAATAGCAATAAGTATTTTGCTAATGAGGGGAGCGAATATGGTCGTCATCGCTTCTGACAAACTGCAAGGACTACTGCCTAGCGATGATCCACTGGTAAGAAAATGTATAGATCCAAATGATGCTCTAGCAAGGTGTACAATCTCATGGTCACAATCAGTACTCAAGTAGGTGTAGTACCCAGTCACTATAGTTAAACAAATGTAAAATACATGCTTTAAGCAGTTGGCGGCTGCGCAGCCGTTTAGAAATTACAGCCGTAACGTTCGCACGCATGCAAGTCAGTTAGTTTTTATCGTACATGTTCCCCAAGTCTTGGTTAGTTATAAAACTTATCATTTCTGTAGTTTATCATAGTTGCTGTGAACCATAAGTTTAAATTTGTAACGTTAATTAATTTTTGTTACTAAATTCTATTGTCCTAGATAGATTTAGTCTCAATGCACTGATTAGCCTGTCACAGGTTACTTACTGTTTTTGACAACTTATGTTAAAATAGTTAACAATAACAATGTAGTCACACACACAATTTGTTAACCCACTTCAGGACAACTTGTCCTTAATGTGGGGAACCCTCTCCCGCGTCCAACAAGTATTAGATTTATTCTCTAAGTTTAGTACAACGTTTTTATGACAAGACGACCTATACTACAACTCAATAAACATAAACCTAGTACCTTGTAGGTAGAGAAACTTCTCGTACTTGTCTAAGACAACTCCTCCTGAGTGTCTGTCTCAGCTCGTTCGCTACAGTCGCCTACTACAGCAGGGTATCAGCAGAACTGATATGCCTTGCACAATTGCCCTGTCACAGACACAACTTCACAATCTCCTTCTGACTCCTAGTCTCTCGATAAAATGTATAAGCTTTAGTGGTGCTCTGTTGGTTGAGGGACCTGACAAAGGAACCGCAGGGCCAGGGTTCGAATCCTGGCCTCTCCTATTTTCCTCAGATTTTTCTGGAGCTTCATTCCTCCCGTCTGCGCGCGTGGAGGCTGTTTATTCTTCCCGCCTGTGCGTGGAAGCTGTTGATTTGATGCTCTATGGATGCTCAGTCGATGTCATTGCTTGGATATTAATGGATGATTGAAGTTCATTGGTGGTAGTGCCTAGATGGCTTGTGCGTTCAAAGTATTAGTTGTACTAGATGAATATGTAATATATTGTACTCAGTTGTAAACCCACCCATCAAAAAAAATATATAAACTTTAGGTTTTGCTTGGGTTCATTGTGTTCAACAAATCTGAACTCTATATATATGGCTAAAACATCATAATTCCTAATGACATTTGTACTTCTGAATTCCGGCTTTAGGAAATTATACAAAACCTTTTATGACTAGGTAGTCTAGGTTTTCTAAAATCATCGTTATCAAGATTCTTATCTTGCTTATGAAATCCTGCTTCAGGTTGTAATACTAAAAGCTCTAGGATTTCTAGCTCTAGAATTTCTAAATTCAAATTAGAAAACTTTCATATCCTACCTGCTTTAGGAAATCTCTTTGTCCTAGCTGCATTCAGTTCCCTGAATCCTTGTCCTAGCTCTATTCCAGTCTGCTCTTTAACAGCCTTCAGGACTTGGACTATTCTTTTCCAAAACATGTCATACATTTGGAACAACATTACCAAATATCAACTTAAGAAATCGTACCCAGCTATCAATTGTTACTTAATTACTTAAACCCAAGCAATGTCGCAGTTTCCAAAATCAGAAAAAGTACATGTCATACAAAACCTAAACGTAGTTTGTTTGTCACTGTTTATATATTACAACGAGCCCTGTCTAATTAAGAAATTGAGTGGATCGAATCGGAGATGAAGCTGAGGAGTCGAAGGTGTTTGCAGATACTGAAGGCAGAGTGGTTCCGATACATACCCAACTGCCACTGGTGGTGGAAGTTGGTAACGAAAATAAGCAGAGGAAAGGAACGAGAAGTGAAGTGAAATTATTCTCGGACCAAATATCCAACAAGGAACCTTCAACGACAACAAGCGTGAATATTTCTGTCCCTATTCCAGGTGTAGTAGAAGTTACAGGATATAATGATTCGAAGGGCACCTTTTCTCGACCTGAGGAGTATATCAAAGTGACAGAAGACGAGGTTTCCCGCGCATTAAAGCGGAGATGTGCGAACTATGACATGGACGATGAGGATGAAGAATGGTTGATTAATTACAATGCAGGGGCGGGAAGGAGTAGTAAAAGTATTGTTTCAGATGAGACTTTTGAATTGATTATTGATGCATTTGAAAAAGCCATTTATGTTAGCAGTGGTAAGTTTAAGTATGGAAGTGTACCGATGAGTTGGTGTGCTGAGTTGTGCTCTGAGGATGCGGCTGAGGCGGTTTATGAGTATTGGATGAATAAGAGAAAGCGTAGTAGATCGGCATTGGTTGGCGTTTTTGAGGTCAATAGGAGGAAAAATATTAGACGCAGATGAACTGCAGGATTCACGATTCTGTAATATAGTACAAGTTAGTAAATTACTTAATCTCTTGGCGTACACTTTTGTTTTGGAAGCTTGGGATATTTTTGTACACTAGATTATTTTGTGATTGATTGGACACTATTATTCCATAAAACATCATAATCTAAACAAGTAATAATACGCGCCGTTTAACTTTACGGTAGTTTACTGAGTGATTCTTTCATCAATACCGAGTCCGTTGTTCGAGCAGTGAGTACAACTAAAAGGGTTTATTACGGGAAAATACTCTTATTTTAGGGGCGTTTTCCCAGTTACACCCATATCTTTTTATCTTTCAACAAAACACCCATTTGTTTTTAATTTTTTCAATGTCACACTCATTGTACTATTTCGGTAGTGATGCACATCGGTCCGGACTGACCCGGACCGGACCGATTTTTGTCGGGTCGGTCCCGACCGAAAGATCGACTTTTTGGGAAGTATGGACCGAAGACCGATCCGGACCGAAACTTAACGGTCCGGACCGAAAAAAACCGACTCCTTCCCCATATTGTTAATTTGTTGTTTGCTGCTGAAATAAAATCTCTGGACTATTTAATGTTTTAAGGTTTGTATCTTTGTGCAGCGAATAGATGCTTTGCAGTCATTAAAAAATAGTGGGAATCAGTTTCAGTAATTTCGGTACTATTTCATTAAATATATTAATAAAATATTATATAATAATTATAAAACTCAGAAAAATAAGAAAAAACATAAAAAATCAAAAAATATTATAGAAAATATTAAAAATCTGAAAATTGTAAATATTTATATAAACATTTTAAAAAACATTTTTAATATTTTTTATTTTGTCAAAAGCTAAAAAAATTAAAAAAATAAGGGTAAAATTAAATTTTTGGGTTTTTTAGCAACAACCACTCATTCAATACGTCAATTTGAACATAAACCACCCCTTAAAAAAATTGACTTAACCACCCACAAATATCAAAACTATTTAATATGACTTTTTCAATAGGTCAACATGTAATTATGATCGTTGACTTCGGTTGACTTATAATAAAAATTAATAAAAAATGTTTTGTTTTGCTAAAACCACCAATTCAATACCAAAATTTAATTAAAACCACCCCTTCCAAAAATATTTGACTTAACCATCCACAAACTATTTAATATGACGTTTCCAATAGGTTTACATCGTTGACTTTGGTTGATTTAAAATAAAAATCATAATTGGTAATGTACATACTAATTACCACATAATTTCATTGAATTTGGTTGACTTACCAAATCTACAAACTAATTACTCTGATTAATTTTGTTTACTCTAAATTTTAATTGGTAATTTACGGACTACTCAATAAAACTAATTGAATATCCTAAAAATAAAAATCGTCAAACATCTTATACTTAATTGTATTTCATGAAATTCTAGGATCGATATCGGCCGTAAAGGGCTTATGTGAAATACATATGGTAGTGAGGAGTTTGACAAATTTTATTTTTAGGATTTTCAATTAATTTCATTGATTAATCCTTAAATTACAAATTAGGTTTTAGAGTAAACAAAATTAATTAAAATAATTAGCCCTACATATGGTAAGTCAACCGAAGTCAATGAAATTGATTTTGTGGATATGTCAACCGAAGTCAATGAAATTCATTTTTAAAACGATTTTTTTTCAAAATTTCAAAATTCTTAAAATATGGTGTGAAAGCAAATTTTCATATGGTGCTGTCAAAAGTATTATTAAAAAATATATATTTTATATTTTTTTAATTTGCAAAAAACAAAATTTCAAAAAGGCTTTAATATATATTTTTTAAAATTTCTGATTTTTTATATTTTTAATAATTATTTAGATTTTTTCTCTGAATTTTATAATTATTATATAAATATATTTAATAAGAGAAAGGTTCTAGGAGGACATACATCTTTTAGTAAGACGGAAGGACATGATTTCAGCCGTTGATTTTTATCAATCCAACGGTTGATATTGGTAACCGTCAATCACCAACCGCCCGTGTTTTTTGCAAATCCAACCACCCAATTAATAAAAAACCAATTTTAATCTCAACCATCAAATTAATCAAATCAATGGCCAATATTACGTCCTTATGTCTCACTAAATTTACATGTCTCTCTAGAACCCAACTCTATTTAATAATTATTAAAATTAAAAACAAATTTGTGTTTTGTGAAAAATAAAAAGATATGGATGTTACTGGGAAAACACCCCTAAAATTAGGGGTGGCTCATGTACCCGAAAACCGGCACTCAACCCGCAAACCCGAAAATTTTTGCGGGTTCGGGTCGGGTTTTGGGCACTGGGGGTTCGGGTACGGGTTTAATATATAATTTTTAATCAAACCTGCAAACTCGCATTATGCCTATAAATACATATTTATATATTCATAATACTATTTGATATACACATCATGTTTATTTTTTTGCTCAAATTATTATTTTCAAGTTACTCAAGGACTAATAACAGTTTATGAATCTTAATCTATGATTTTATTCACTTTTTATTTATTTATAATATTTTTAGATCTATTTTTTATTTATTTATAATATTTATTTATTCATAATACCTGAAATTTTACTACGCAGGTCGGGTATAGGTTTAACTTTTTTTATTAAAAACCCGAAAAGTGTCAGGCCTACCTAAAATAAGGGTGTTTTCCCGTAATAAACTCAAACTGAAAAGCAGACACATTCAAAACGATGTCGTTCGTCTTAAGTGGTTGGAAACAAATTTGGGAATTAGGCCAAATGTTTGAAGCTGGAAAACTGGAGAGGAGCGGGCGATTAGGGCAAAGTTTGAAGCTGGAAAACTGGAGAGGAGCCAGCGATTGACATATGTTTCGAGCGGAATCAAGCAAGCGTGACGTAGCAACCACTGAAGGTTTCTTTTCAGTAATTTCTAATGTTTCATGTTGCGGTCTTATTGATAGATAGATAATACGTAGTAATTGATTGCTGCCGAGTTAGCTTCTAATTTTTTCTTCTTTATTGTAAAAATCTCATATATCTTTGAACAAACCCATTTGATCGAGACTGTATGATACAAGCACTTTCCTTTGATGTTATTTCCTTTGTTTATTGATTTCGAACTAGTAATTCTTATTGATTAATGATCTCTACGGCGTATTTTTTATTTACCAGGGCGGAACATATCAAATTTACCTTCCCGATGATCACATAGAAAAATGGTTCACCACTACAGTAGCCATTACAGAACAGCAATATGCTTCTCATTGAAGCTTCGCCTATCCAAGCCTTTAATATTGGTCTTGTGGTTTCATAGACCGAGTCACAATTAAGAGCCTCACAAGCATGTGTGAATGGTTGTTGGAATCATCATATCGTGAATGGATATTGTATTCAAGTACTAAACTAACATGATCGTGGTTAAGCCAAAACTGGACAATGTGAAGATGCTATAAAGAGTGGTTACTCTTGCAGCAGGCAAACCAAAATACGAAACTGGAGTAAAAAATAAGGACTTCTTAAGAAGACCAACATTAAGAATCTGTTGGTCCTGCTGCTGTGTTCTCTGGTGTAACAATACTTTTCGCTCAGATCGTTTTGATCTCTTTTTATTCGAGGACAAAAGGCTGAAAGATAAAAGAAAGTATATTATCAGGAATCAATTATATAAGTAGATTTACCGTTGGGCAGGATCAGTTATCACCATGATTAAATGTTGATTGGATTTCTACTGAAAGGATCCAGCTGAAGATATTTCCTGGTCGGTACTAAGTACATTTCTTTTATTTGTTTGGCAAAATTGCTTAACAACCAAAACACTGGGCTGCAACTTTGCCAGCTAGCCTTTACATTTACATATCGAAGGTTGTTGTATTCTTCTCAAAATTATCTGATGAAGAAACTTATGGTTAAACATGATGAGTTGCCTACAATGATATCTGTTAAACCTCGTTGTTCAACGATTTAATTACACTTGTGCATATGTTTTTCTACAACCGATAAACTGACTTAATATCACTATGCAGAGCTTCAGGAATAAAAATCAGGCCAATACAGGAAGTAAGTCATTGTTCGTTCTATTCCATTCCATGTAGTCAGTTCAATTGGAATTATATATTCATTACGACTGGGAAAAGTTTTGCCAAATGTCAACAAGGCAGGGGATAGTGGAGCCCTAGAGCCGAGTCCTCCGTATAATCAGAACTCGGCACAGCGTTTTCCTTTCCTGTTACAAAATCATCGATGCCACGGTTGGCTGTAATGGTGGCATTGCTCTAACAACATCAAAGTCATTTCTTGCCAATGTAACTATTTCAGAAACATGCAAAATTGAAGTAGCTTGTCATCTTATGCAAAAGTCTGAATAGCTTTGAAGTCAAAGTTGGTATGGTGCACTACTCTGAGCTGTATTCAATTGTCTTTCCTTGGAGATGGCTCTTTTTCTGCAGGTATATCTTTAGTTGAAGATCAAAGATCGTGTTTACATGAAAATTTAAGAAAATTGAAGTCATATTTGGCATTAAATGTGTGAAAGTCTGAAATATAGCTAGGTATCGACAATGGGCCGGGTCGGGCTGACCCTGCCCTATAAAGGGTGGGTCGGGCCGGGTTTTAATGTAATTATTTGAACCCTTCTGAACAGTAACGGGCAGGGCCGGGTCGGGCTATGGATTATTTGTCAGCCCACAGGGTACTGAAGGGGCAGGGCTTAAATAGGGCTTTACGGGCCGGGTCGGTAATGATGCTACAGGGTCGGACCGGGTCAATTATAATAAAACTTACGCAGTCCTTATGTGTTGTAATTTATATACAAACAATATGCTACAGATTCTGAAATAAACAAATGAAACCTACAAATTTTGAAGAAAACAGCTTACAACTTACAAAGCAATTCGTACATCAAAATACCAAAGTGCCCAAAATATTACAAAAAGCCTGTTAATTCCAAATGTCGTCTGAAATTTAATCTGTATAAAAACACACAAAATCAAAATCAGTAAAGTGAATGTAATGGTAATAGTATATAACAAACTGAGTCCATCAAACACAAGCAACCAACACCAGTGAAATTAAACGATGCAATTAACACAACATAAAAGCATCAACAAAATTCAAATGAAAGCAAATTAAAACAACAGCTTGCAGTAAGGTTAGAGTACGCCCCTTTCGATTCAAGTCTTCACTGAGTCATGCAATCCAAGATTCCAAGTGTAAGCCATTCATTCTCATTCCAATATATTTTCTAAAAATCAAACACAAGAAAATATTACAAATCTACTGATTTCATAGAACATTAATAAATTTAAATTGTTAAAAGCACATCATTAAAGATTCAATGAAGATACTTGGGTCGAGGTTGGTTGAGTAGAGAACATGAGATCTCAATTTTACAGCCGTCCAAGCTTTTAAACGAACTGCTATGCGTCGATGAGTACTGGCTGCCAACGGATCAGTCATCAACGGATCCTTCACCAACGGATCCATTGTTGACAAAAGATTGATACTTGATGATGGAGAAGACAATTGATAGATGTTAGACATCTAATTAGACAAGAGGGAGGCGTTAAACGGCGGACTGTATTTCGGTTTTCCTAATTGAACTAGCAGGTGTAACTAGGGTTTAGATTTTCATGGGCCGAGTGAGTTGGGCTGAATTTAAGGGTCATAGCGGGCCGGGTACATGGGCAGGGTCGGGTAATCATTTACTAGACCCATACCCTGCCTTAGGGTAAATGGGCGGGGCTGATTCGGGTCATGAAGGGGTCCGGGGCGGGTATAGGGTCGGGTCGGGTCCGGGTAGCCCTATGGGCTTCTATTGTATAGGGCCAAATGTTGACACCTAAATATAGCTAGCACTGTAATTTCAAATTGTATGTGTTCATAATGTTTTTAGCTATATATGCATATTTTGAAGTCAACATTGACAGCCATTGGTGTGTATAGAAGTTGTATATCTTCATTTTTATTCATGTTGAAAGTATAAAAAGTATTAATGAAACTTGAATAATAACATCTTTTTGATGAAGTTGAATAATAACATTTGATTCAATATATAGAATGAAAATGTTAATCTTTGAAATTACGCAGTTAGGTGGCGACGCCTCATCAGTGTTATAACTTTGAGTTTGATATGAATGGAAGAGGAATGAGAATAGAGTTGTGGAAGATGAAATGAGACGTGGGGGTTTCTCAATGAATGTAGTTTGGCAATTTCAGTTACAAGGTAGCTACTAGCTCTCTTTTAGACAATAATATAATTGACGGCAAAGTGTTGCTATGTCTATAAAATTGAATGAGACAGACATTATGTTGTTAATGTTACCTTTCAAGTATCATTAAATTTTGCAAATTGTAGTTTGTTGTTACACATTTACTTTGTTCAAGACTAGTCTAGAACACGACGTTTACACGGAAACGTCTTACATTGATTACTAGCCTCTTCGCTCATCACTCAATTTGAAATCTCCATCTGCAGGGTCAAGCAAAACTCATGCATTAACACTCCGTTTGGATGCGGAAAAAAGTAGTGGAAAGAAAATTTAAAGGAAAATTTAAAGGAAATTAATTTTCCATTGGAAAATCGAAAGCATTGTTTTATTTGTTGTTTTTCATTTTTATTGTTTCAGCCAAACATTCAAATATTTTTCTTTTAATTTTTCATCATTTTTTTCCATGTAACACCAAACGGAGCATTAAATGAATTTGGTATAATGGAACACTGGTCAATTGTATCACCACGCCTCGACAGAAGATTCTCGTTCACATATTTATTCGTTAGGCACGAAAATGCATGTATTCATCAATTCAATTATTGCTAAATTTAAACCCGAATGAACAAAATAAGCCACTATAGTTGAATATAGCTAGCTAGGCTATGCCAAAAGTCGACAACGTCACGGAAAACCTGCTAGCTGCTTATAAGTATGCTACTCCCTCTGTCCATTATGAGTGTCTCATTTCTTTTTGGATGTCCCAAAATGATCTTCTCATTTCTAAAATAGAAACTTTTTTACCTCTACATTTACCGTGAAAGTCTCAAATAGGACACTGAAAATGGGACGGAGGGAAGTAGTAATCGAATGCACATCAAATGTACAAGAGAAGAGATAAGGTAAAAACACTATATATGTTTGATCTTTTACTTTTACCTATGTACAAGATATTATATCCATTTTTAATTATTTGTGATTACTAAATATAAGAAATATAACTTAGATAAACATGAATTATCAAAATAAGTAATGAATTAATGAAATTAAGTAATATTAGTGAAAATAAGGGATAAATTTGAAAAGAAAAGGTGGCCTCAAAAATTGAAGTCCTTACACTTTATATATAGTAGTAGAGATACTTAAGTGTTACATTTAAGACAAAGCTAGACGTCATACATATCTTGTTAAACAACAGAGAAGTTTAAGTCATCAAATTCCGAAATGGGAAGCTTGCCGTCTCTTAATGATCCCTTGAACACCTTCAACCCTATGGACCTCACCGAGTTATCCACCGAGTCGAGGCTCGTTGTAGATTTCATTACTAGATACTATCAAAGCCTTGACACCCGAACTGTACAGCCACACGTTCAGCCAGGTTTCTTAACAAAACAACTTCCTGAGAAGGCACCATCTCATGGTGAAACCATGGAAGACATATTGTCTGATGTAAATGACAAAATTGTCCCTGGCCTCACTCATTGGCAAAGCCCTAATTTCCATGCATACTTTCCAGCCAGTTCCAGCAACGCAGGGCTCTTGGGAGAGTTGTTATGTTCAGGACTCAGCGTCATCGGGTTCACATGGAGCTCCTCACCAGCAGCGACTGAGTTGGAGAATGTTGTAGTTGACTGGATGGCCAACATGCTCAATCTACCTCCTTTGTTCCGCTTCTCTGGTGGAACTGGAGGTGGAGGAGTTTTACAATCAAACACTTGTGAAGCTGTCTTGTGCACTTTAGCAGCCGCAAGGGACAAGAAGTTGGAGAGTGTAGGATATGATAAGATTAGTAAACTTGTTGTTTACTGCTCTGACCAGACACATTTTACTATTCACAAGGGGGCTAAGTTGATAGGAATCCAACCAGTGAACATCAAATCCATCATTACGAAAAGAGAGAATGAGTATGGACTATGCCCGAATGACCTACGGGACACGATCAAGGATGATCTGGAAGCTGGGCTAGTTCCATTTTATCTTTGCGCAACTATTGGAACAACAGCATTGGGAGCTGTGGATCCAATTATGGAACTGGGTAATGTGGCTAGAGAGTATGATTTGTGGTTCCATGTTGATGGAGCTTATGGTGGTAGTGCATGCATTTGTCCTGAGTTTCAACATTACTTGGAAGGCGTGGAGCTTGTTGACTCAATCAGCATGAATGCACACAAATGGCTTCTATCAAATCTGGATTGTTGCTTCCTGTGGCTACAATCTCCTAAAACCCTGATCCATTCCCTTGCAGCAGAGGCTAACTTTCTGAAAGGTGATAGTGAGATGGTAGATTATAAGGACTGGCAGATATCATTGAGTCGTCGATTCAGAGCTATCAAGATGTGGATGGTAATCAGGAGATATGGGGTGATCAATCTCATGGAGCATATTCGTAGTGATGTGAGCATGGCAGCCAGGTTCGAGAACATGGTTGCTGCTGATGAAAGGTTTGAAATCATTTTTCCAAGAAAGTTTGCTCTTGTTTGCTTCAAGTTGAGTTGCAATAAGAACATGCATGGAGAAGTCATGGATGAAGCTGATAGCAATACCCTGAGCGGCGAATCACAGTTAACTCAGGAGCTGATGGAGAGAGTAAACTCGAGCGGGAAGGCTTACCTGAGTGGCGGACAAATGGGTAGGATATTCTTCATCCGATGTGTTATCGGTTCAAGTTTGACTGAGGAGAGACACGTTGACAATCTTTGGAAGCTCATTCAAGAAACAGCTCTAAGCATCATATGATGCATTTACATGCACATGAATTTCCAAAGGGTGTGTTTCACCGAAAATTAGGGCTTCGTTGAACATGTGTTGTTGGTCTTATATGAAGGATCACCGTACGTACCGTGGTTAATAATAATTCATGAAAATGATAAATGCACCACTGAAAAATAAGGTGCGTCATGGTCTTAGGGTAATGTGTTTTGATGTAATAATTCTGTGGTTGTCAGGGTGCTTTTGTGGCATCGAATTATAAAAACCTTATTGAATGCGTTTTGGAGGACTTTTGATTGAACTATGGGCATGAGGGACACCCACCTTAATTGATAGGGATCTCTTTTAAATATTTCAACTACTAACATACTGAAAGTTACTAGAAGCGCGCTAACCGTGACCTAAACAATCATGATAGACAGCAACGTTTGATCCATATTTGATTAAACTTAAAACCACCGAGTAATATTATTACAAGTATATATCAATTAGACAGGGATAGATAATGCATGTATTGAAATACATGTGATGATAAAGCATGTGATAAATATAAAAGCATGGAAATCAAAGGACACAAAATCATAATCTGGTTAATTAAGGCTTGGTCCACTTCAGAGACTTAAAGTTAGCAAATTTGACCTTTTGACGAAACAAATTTCTAGAAATCTTCTTAATTGTGACACTGTGGTTACTCAATTAAGGCAAATATTTTCGGAATTCTAATTTGCTATATTCTGACATATGTTACCGGTTGTTGAATCCTTGGGTTTTGATGATGACAATTGATCAATACTGACTAGTGTATTGAGTGTGCAGATTGTGTTTCAGTAGACATATCATCGACAGTCAGGTCGCGAACAACGACTAGTCTGAAGTCGTTAGCAGTTCCTGATATTTCGGCCAGAGAAAAATCAGGGAAGAATATTTGTTGCTTTAATTGATAATGTCGTTTGAGATAATATTATAACTGCCGTTTAGAGTTTAGATAAAATATTGATTGAGATTTGAAGAGATTTGATATTTCCTAATTGAATCTTGCATGGATTGTAGGGTTTGATTTGGAAGGTGTGGCTTAGTATAAAAGCTTGGCGTAGCAGCTCGGATTCGGTGTGACTTTGTGAGAGAGCGGGGAGCGATCAAGATCAGAGCACAAAGAGACGAGCAGAGGCAGCAAGGAAGCAAGCGTGACCACGTTTACTACGTTGGTTCGGGTGCTTTTAGTAGCGGGCTAGAGACTGCATCAGTCCATCTAGCCTGAGATGGCGTGCTGCAGAGCTTCTAGTTGTTGGTGTCTGAGGAGCAGAGGGTGCAGCTTAGAACAGTAATAAACGGGGAGTTGTACTAGCTGATTCAATTGTAATCCTAACCAAAGACATTAATAAAGTTCGGAGTTGAGAATCCTTCTAGTAGCTGCTGGAAGGGGTGGTTTTTCCTGTTGGATTTCCACCTAAAATCGTGAGTTTTGATTTACTTTTGTTTATTACGTTACTTCTGTTTATTCCGCTGCGACTAGTCGTATCGAGGGACAATCGACCCTCACGACTATAAACACAAGCTAACCTCGATCCAACACCGGTCATTTCCAGTTTGGCGTGGGATGGACAAGCTAGGATGCTTATTTGTCGAGGGATGGATTCCATTTGGACGCAGATAGTGGACAATATTTCAGATGGAAGGATTCCACAAACGGTGAAGTGAGAGTACTAAGGTCAGCATATAAATTTTTTAGAAATTAGAATTGATTGATTAACTCAAAGGAGTTTCCTTCTAGTTATGATTCTTTAATGTTGAGAAAAAATTTAAAGTGTCATTGAAAAATAAATTTGCTTGCCAAAATAAAATTCGTGTCAACTAAGTGCCACTTAGTTCTTTTCAGAACTTAAAAATAAGCAGACATGAACACATGCCACATTAACATAGTCATCATAATACGACGACCACTCGTACTTGTATGCTTAGAATTAATCATGGTACGTACGTGTCATCAAAAAGCTTGTTTATGTTGTAACTAACTGTTTGGAAGTCAAAGAATTGAGAGAAGCGAGGAAGATTAGGTGAATACTTAGCATCACACTAAACAAAATATCTGATTAAAGCTAATAATATCATGCGCAATATATCAACCACATCCTGAAAACCTAACCTATGTTTGGAGAAAAGCTAGCTAGCGCTCACTGATAATCAATTACCCACTCCTGTTTTTGACATGATTTTACTGATGAGGCCTAACCTCACTAATGCAAATCACAACCTTTAAAATAGTGTCGCGCGATTATTACCTTCAAAGAGCTAGTAAAACATTTCATATATGTAATTATCTTAAAACCATATATATACTTGGCACAATTAAGACCACTTCGATTATAGAATAATATTCACCACAAACCTGATTCCTAACTTTGAACTTTATCGTATGTATGTATATAAACAAGGCAATGAAGCATGCAGAAGCCTCAAGTTGTTTGCACTTCATTAATATAAAACAAAGCGTCAAAGCTCATCAGCTTACGTACACAGCTGCAAAGAGCTTCACACTTTTCCCAGCTTAAATGACTATTTTCACTGCAAAACACCTCGCCTTTTTCGCAGGCATCATGGGTATGTATATAATATTTACATATACGTGAAGTCACAGTTTTTTGTTAATTTTATACAGTATTAATTATTGCATCTCTGTTTTATTTCTTATAGGTAACATCATATCATTCTTGGTGATCTTGGCCCCGGTGTAAGTTCTCAAGTCCTAGCTGCTAGTTACAAAACATCCAGATATTCATTACACACATGCTTTGTCTAACTTGTTTTACTGAACCAGGCCTACTTTTTATACCATTTATAAGAGGAAATCATCCGATGGGTTCCAATCCATACCATACATTGTTGCATTATTCTGTGCAAGTTTGTTGTTGTATTATGCCTATCTCAAGAAAAATGCTTACATGATTATCAGCATAAATGGAATTGGATGTGTTTTTGAGATAATCTATCTTACAATATTTCTTTTTTACGCATCAAGAGAAGCTAGGGTATGTACCGGGTTTTTGTTTCTTGAAGACTCTAATATATTTTTGCCAATTCGAATATTTAATCAATCTGATTATGAACACATCAATGGCTATGTAGTTTTTCACTGCCAAACTGATCCTTGCCAGCAATGTTGGGGCTATAGGGATGATCGTGCTAGCAACCCAAGTTTTTGTCCACTCTAATGCTTTACGTGTCACCGTTGTTGGTGGATCTGTGCAATTTCATGATTGCCTTTTTTGCAGCTCCACTGAGTATCATGGTACCATATATTGTCATATATAGCAAAATCAATTGATGTCCAAAGGTTTGATGATGATACTTTCCTCACAAAACTCTTGGTGATTTTCAGAAACAAGTCATTACTACGAAGAGCGTCGAGTTCATGCCATTTTCTCTTTCTTTCTTTCTCACCCTTTGCGCAGCTGATTGGTTCTTCTATGGGTTATTTGTTAAAGACATGTACATTGCAGTGAGTACCAATCCGTTTATTCTTTGGATTATTTTTGAAATAACCTCATTGAGCTTATGATATTTATGGTTTGTGGTGTCCCTTCTTTTGATTTATTTAGATACCCAATTTGATGGGATTCATCTTTGGCATAGCTCAAATGACTCTGTACATGATATACAAGAATAGAAATCCCGACAACCGTAAAATGAAGATGAGTTTGGAGCAAGATGAGGAGAAAGCAGTCATTGACCAGATTTCAACAGTTCATCCCACAAATGTTGAATTTAAGTCCATTGTTGCAAACTCGCAAGTGTACCAATAATTGTGACAGTTTTTACCTTCTGTCTCCAAGATGTTCCAGGTAGCCTTATTAACTAACACTATTTGTGCTACTCTTAGTGTAAGTAAAGGCGCCATAAGCCCATATATGTTTGTAAATTACTCAAAACTGAGCTAACTAGTGTGATTCAGATAGTCATTTGTTACCTGGAAGACCTTGCTATTTGATGAGCCATTTAGAAATGGGATGGAATAAAGCATGCTGTCATTTGACTGTTAACAAGAAAATTATGCTCAAAACAAAACTATTTTTTTTTACAATTACATATTTTCGCATTAGTCTTCTGAGAAAGTTTATTTTATAAAATTTTAAAATATTAAAATGAAGATAGGGAAAATCAGCAAGTTGTGTGAATCAGCAGCAACACAAAAACAGCAGTGTCGGATTGTCACATGTCCTTCTGCCATCGTAACCTCATCACCTAAACAATGGAAGCTCAAAGACTCGCTGTTATCGCCTCCCATCTCCGACCAATCGCAACAGCAACACCCGCATCCATTTTCACATCTCCGACGACCTCAAGGGTTGATGAAGACCGGCTGATTGCGTTTTTTGCAGGATTGTGCGGCGCCAATCTCATGCTTTTGTAGTATGTGTTCAAGGGGATTTGTTTTGTTTAATGATGCCCTAATGGGTATTGTTTATTTTGATTGATTGTTTGTTTTTTCTGCAGTTGTATGAAGATGATGTCTGTATGTGTATTCTGGACTTGAATCCTTTGTGTCTTGGGTAAGGTATCCCCTTTGCACGCATCTGACTGTGACATGAATATGATTGGCAGTTACCTAAACTGTATCTTTGCATCATTGATACTGAAAATTACTTTTTTCTTATGGGTTCTTAATCCCTTTTGTATTTCTGCTTCTCATGTTTGCCAGGCATTCACTTATCATTCCAAGAGCTCACTTTTCTTCGTTGGGAACAACTCCTCCAGCTGTAAGTTATTTATTATACTGGCAATACGCTTAATGAACTTCCTTAAATGATATGACTATGCATAAGAATATATCCTGAAAGGCGCCACGAAATTATCATAAAAATTGTCTACCTAGCTCTATGTACTTGTAAGTGAACACGTCTTAATTTTTTTTATCCGACTAATTGATCATTTATGTGAAACTATACACGGGCTCGTGATCATGATGCTAGGAACTATATGTGCACTTAGTTGAGCATCATAGCAGAAACAAACATAGCACTTTGTGAATTGATTCAAAAAGATGCTACTCTTCACCTCAGCTGGGTTTACTTTTGTGCAGGTTGTAGCGGCAATGTGTTCAAAAATACCATTTTTAAGTGATGCAATTATGAAGGCAACGACTTCTGGTACATGAAATCATTGGCTGTATTTGTATCTGAAAATATCATGCCTAATCAAAGTTTAAATATTACTGCTTGCAATGTTGCCTTTAAGAATTGCCCGTTGGTTTTTTTCACTGGCGATACAATTAGTGAATGCCCTTAAAATGAAATACATTTATGAGTATATGTAGTTGGAAATGTCTGTTTTATCTGCAATCAATTTGTATTATTGCAGAAAACACATTTTATGTGGATTATTGTCGTCGAAATGCCAATTTGTATTATTGCAGAAGATTAGACTGGAAGTGTCTGTTATCTGCAGTCAATTTGTTGGTCTGACAGTTGAATTGTTCATGTATTTATGTTACTTTCCTGACAGATGCATTCAACTTGCTGGTCAATAATGGGGCAGCAGCGGGTCAAGTTATTTTTCATGTAAGATATATCAAAACATCAACAATATTTAGAACTGAGTCTCATTAATATTATTTCCCTTATTTAAAATTATATGGACAGCTTTCTAAACCATTTATTTGAGCTAATGAGAGTATATCAGATGTCAATACCAACTGCCTCGCCCATCTAACCGATTTTGTGGTTTGCAGACACATATCCATATAATTCCTCGTAAAGCAACTGACTGTCTGTGGGCTTCCGAGGTATATGCTGTTCTTTAATTTTTGCAATTGTTGAGTTACTTGGGAATGTGCTGATTTGTGAATCCCAACTTCAAACCAGAGTATGAAGAGGCACTCTCTTCTCTTAGACGACACGGCGTCTCAACTAGTAGATACTGTCCGAGAACATTTGAAATTTCCAGATGAACAGAAAAACGAAAATATGAATAGTCAAGAATCTTGTGTGTCAAAAAGCTAGTGGAGTTTTCGGATGTGTTTTGGAATCTGTCATGGCAATCCCCATTATGCATCCTGATTGAGACTGGCATTTGCCAATGCTTCAAATTTGTGCGTAATAGCCTTGTTCATTATGTAAAGATTGTTCATCAAAATGCAAGCGACTAGGTATACATCTGAGCATTTTGTTATATACAACTTTGGTAGTAAATGATGGTATATCATGAAATGTATTACTTATTTCTTCAGAGAATGGTTGAACACCTCTAATGGCATATTCCTGTTTCACAGGTTTCCCTGTAGCATATCCACAGAAATAAGTTTGCTGGAAGATTCATTTGGGGTTGAAACATTCTTTTTATATAAGTGACATTTGATATTTGAAGCAACTAGATACATTACATTTTCAGGAAGGTCTATTTAATAGCAGAAATGAACATGAAACACTACTTTAGCCAGGCAGTAGACCAACCCCATACATTATATAAAATCCAAACACAAGGCAGTTGGATCTAAGAAATTCTTAAGGCTGAGGAGAGCACACAGCCATGAATGTCATCCACCTGAACATATTGCAATGGGTGCATGCTTGATGAATTGCCTTTTGGTATTCTTAAAGCCCAAAATTGCAAGCTTGTACAAATTCCATATCATAATCAACATATTTTGTCCAAAGAGGGCGGAACTGGTTCATTGCTATATCAAGCCAAGGTTTCATGTTCCCATTAAAATGCACCACTGCAGCATGCTCGATCTCATCTTGACTGATGCTTGGATTATAGCCAAGGCCCAAAACATGCCACGATTTATCTAAAGGCTTGGTTGTGGAGTAAAAGGTAATCAAACCAGGTGGTAGTGTTCCTAGCTTCCACAAGGTCCTGTTTTCGTTCTGCAAACAAACGAGTGTACCAAGTCAGTAATTTCTTTCATATAAATTCATATTTAAATAGTTATAGCCGCGACCCTTTTTATGAAATGACAATAGTAAAAGGTCCAAAGGACGGCCACTCAGTACCACATAAATACCCAACGTAAGCAACTAGGCAACACCACCCAACAATGTGAGTACTGCCCAACTAATGTAATTAACACCTCAAATTATAATTTAAATCCTAAGTTCCCAACACATAAACCCGTAGTCAGTACTCAGCATCAGTACAACAGCAACTACACGAATAAATTAATCAGAACTCTAAAATAAAAATGTAAATGAAATTAAAGAACTAAAAAATAGAAACAATAGCCAACATCAATGAGAAAGCTTCCAATTGGACATGAAGACTCAACAAATCACACTGAAAACATATGGAGGGAAAAATTATGGGCCAGTCATTTATCATTAGGTTGACTCGTCTGCAGCCATTATATTCAAGTGACCATGATGCGTGCAACATGCTAAAAAGTAAACGAACAGAGTTGGAAATACTTACCAAATTCTGCCAGTAATGATACTGCTCTGTGCATTTTTCCTTTCGCCAAGCATCCAGATCGAAGAAGTTCATCCCATAAGCCCATCCACAAGCCTTGGGGTTGAATTTCTCTTTGATCAAAGGATGTGAAAAATTCATATATTGGGCATACCTATGGAAAGAACCAAAACAGGTCTCCACTGCTCCATTAACCTTGCCATCCATATCTATTTCCCAAAGTCCCGTCAAATCCCTCTGAACGACCACATCGTCATCCAAAAAGAGTATTCTATGCAGCTTTGGGTACATTTCAGGTAAATAAAACCGCAAATGATTCAGCATAGACAAATACTTTGGGTTTCTAAACTTCATGTTAGTTGTGTCCTTTGTCGCATTCTCAAGCTTATTCTCAAAGTAAAACTTTTGCAAGTTTGCAGATTCAAGCTGTCTAAGCACTGGGACATAAGAGGAGTTCAAAAATGTATAATCCTCAACAGCTTTAACCTCAACATGTGCACCCTTATATTCCCTCATCTTGAACATCACTTGCATGGCTCCAAGGTTCATCTTATCAGTAACTACATGAAAAACATGCTTCCAGGGCTCCTTAGAATTCTTAACAGCCGAGTTAACCACCACGGATGCGGCAATAACATTATCCGAGAAAATAGCATAATGATAAAGATTCGGATCCTCCAACTCGGGAGCAGGCGCTTTTTCCTCTCCATATTTGTCTGGATGCGCAATCCTTTCCTCCATCAATCTCATAGCAAGGCAATGCAAACTCTTCGGAATACTCTTGGCCGCAATCAAACTCGAAAAAGCCCCTTGCTTCTTTGCCTTTGTCAACTGCTCATTCACTGCAAAAATTGTATCCTTCAACTTCTGAATCTTCAACTGGTTATCGAAAGTCTCCTTGGCTTCGGCAATCAACTGCCTCGTAGCCTTAATCCTCTCTTTCACCTCCTTCTCAAACCTCCTCAACAAAGTCTCGTCAACAATATATTCACTGCCAGCAGCTCCTTCAAACAAAGAGCGATAAGCTGAGTTACCAACTAAATCAGAATAGTTTCTGGAGAGATGAGCAAACTGTCTAACAAGCTTGGAGTTCTCCAGCTTAAGCTTCCTGGCGTAGGATGCGTAGGCCATGACTAATGACTTATGATCCTCTGCTTGCTTTCGTAACTGATCCACCTTGGGCTTCAACGGATCTGATTTCAGCGCCAGCATAGAACGCCTTCCAACCGCGACATCTCCAGATCCCTAAAAACAACAATAAAACATATGCAGAAAGTGAGTAATACAAAAACGACAAGAGAGCAATGAAGCAAAGGAAGGAAACGGATCGAACCAGATCGGAGGATGGAGAATCGGAGGAAATGATGAAGAGGAGGAAGATTGAGAGTAGGATGAGGAGGGCTATTGATGTGTGGATCTGGTGGCGACGAGCCATCGCTGAAAGTGTGAATGAAGACGGCAGAGTGGAGAGTGAATGAGATTTGCCCATTCTTTATTTTTTGACGAGAAAATTAAACTGTTCATTAAATTCAATACAAAAATTAATCATTACAAGTAAATCAAGGCGATCAAGACTTAATGGAGATTGAAAAATTAGAAACACAATTTAAGTTTTATATTCGACAAAATTAATTCTATTGGTTTTTTTTACACGAGTATAAATAAACAGGCTTTGTGAAAAACCTTGAGAAAATTAAAAACAGTACAAGACCCCATCTGCCACCGTCTCCGCTATATACCGACGATCTCAAATCGTCCCATCTATCTCTTATCTATACGCGTTTATAGAGCAATAGCCGAGAACATCTGTGCAGCTACTCGTGCTCGCCAACTGTTCGACGAAATTACCCACTGAGAATCTCATTCTACTCTGGATGGATATTTCATTGTTTAAATTGGATATTGATGAGCTCTTGGATGAATTCGCTCAGGTTTTATTTAACCTTTTTTTACTCTTCACTCAATGATTTTTTTCAACCTGAGAACTCTATGATGATTATGTAATGTTGGATGATGATATGCAGAATGGGTTCACGAGTTTAACCGACATGAAGGCAGTATGGAAAGCTAGAAAGTTCTCTTATATTTATGAGGCCAGCCCCACAACTCATGTTGGCTTGTTCATGCAGTCCTTGTATGGACACACACTTGGTAAGCTCATATTTTTTATCTACGTTCAATGTTGATGTTTTTTGCTCATTTCAGTTGACATATCGCGCAGGTCATATGATTTTTGGAGCAAATTTTTCGCATAGACTGGCTGGACTTTATTGTCTCTACTGCCTTTACGAGACTCAACCATTTAAACCTCCTTTCAAAGTTTACCTTTCTTTGGGTACATCATCCTCTTCTCACAATATATGCATAGCTTAATTAGTTTGTATGCTTTTATTTTCACGATTTCCATGCTTGTAATAGCAACATCTTCTATTCAACAGGCGACCTGAAACATCTTAAAAACCTTACTGCTGATGCAAACAAGAGCGGTGTAGCAGTAGTATCACATCTAATTAAAAGGATGCTGAATAACAACATGTTCTTGATTGGTAGTGTTGACATAAATGAAGTCTCGACATTGGAGCGAGTGAATGAACTGACAAAGATGCAAAATGCTCAAGCTCGTATAGCCTACAATAAGTGAGCTGCTCAAACTATATCTGCTTTATTCCACTCTTTATTAAAATTCTAGCTGACATAGTTTTATCATACCTTGCTAAACCAGGCTATTTGAGAATACAGAGATACAGCGGTTCCTAGAATTTGACATGGTAACCGCCAGAGCTTACTTATGTACATTCTGTAATTGCACAAAATGCTGAGCAATCTTCTGCGCTCTTACATTTTGATTACTTTTCTAAAACTGGTCCTGAATACATATGTCCATTATCCACTGTCACTTCTTCATGTTCCAACAATTTGTCAATTGAAGAACCAATTTTGCATTTGTGCAACAGGACTCAGAACTTGGGCTGGATGAGATGAAGAAGTTATCTACTGAATACGCCCGAGCAAAGAAAATGGCAGTTGGTGGTAAATATTTTTTATCCTCTTCAACAGATGATTCAATGTATAGAATGTTATCCACATCTCTTGCTATGGGTTTTGTAACTTTCTGTACTCTGTATATCTAAAAAAATTCCACTACTCACACAGAGGCCAGTCAAGTGGTAGACGTACAGAATATAGAGCACATAGCAGAAAACAAGAAGCATATTGGAGAAGTCTTGGATCAAATTACCACAAAATGGAAAGAACAGAAAGAAATCTTCCAGCAGCAGACCTGCTTGGACCGGTTACAGATAAACCAAGACAATCTATGTCTTCCAGCATCAGGACCTGGCCAACATTTACAAGAAGAGGACGATGAATTCAATGAATTCGATCAAGAATTGCAACGGCTGCTATCCATTCCTGAATGAACAACAGCACGCACACTTAAAAGTCACAACTTCTGCCTTAAATTAAAATTATTCACAGAAAATACATTTTGATTTTTCTACATTTACCTGTGTTTTGTGAGGTTTTGTGAGTCTCAACTTTTTATATAATGACTCTTTTCTGCTATAAAATGTTCCCGTACACAGTTTTGTGGCTGTGATTCTTTAACCCTTCAAAATGATATTCTATAGGGACAAGTATGGATCAGCTTTGGAGTGTTTTTCCGGTGAGTTGTTACTTTGATTTGGATTTTAGATATTTGGATTTAATCTATGTTATTTCAGTGCTGTTTTGACTTGCTGCCTGGGTTTTTATGTACCATCCTTAGTCTTATATTAATGGTGCTTCATTTCTTTTTCTTGTTCTATTTTATGATATGACTGGTGATTTCATGTGTGTCTCGTTCCTGATTTAAAAATAGAAATTGTGTTTTTTGTGCGAGTAGAATTTTGTATGTGTAAGCTGCATTCATCTCCTTGTAGAAGATATAAATGGAAGCTCCATGCATACATTACACATTATGTTTTTATCTCCTTGCAGTTTCCCACTGGTGGGAGCACTACGCCAACTAGTAATTAGCAGTCGGAGGATTAGCAGACGTAAAGCATGAGCCACAAGCAAGAACGGGCAAAACTGAGGAAATACATGCATGCTTCAAAAAAGAGAGCTGAAACTCTAGTAAGCATATCTATGATCTGGCTATACCACTGACGCTTGCCTATATAAATGATGAATAGCATTACCATGTATAATGAATGTTAACTAGTTCGTTACATGGAGACTGACCTACACTCAAAAATCAAAATTAGTGGAAAACTGTGGTGGTGGTAGGCATAAAGTCTCTTAAACATGGTTGGATCAATCATGCGATGGGAGGCTATCAGGGCTTTTACACGACAAAGCTGCTTCTAAAATTGGTTTGTTGGCATACAAGGTGAACTTAAAATTATCATTTAAATGCATGAATTCTATTTCACTCTGATTGCTCAATATTTTTCAGTGTGTGAGTGGTTGTGTCTTCTCCTCCCTAATCTTCTTTTCGAACAACTTATAGTACTTAAAACTCCTGTAACACTATAGATTCTTTAAGCATAGTGTATTCTGCAATTTGTATATATTTTTTCAAGTTTGATTTTGTCAAAGTGCATCTCAGTATTCGATAAGACTCCAGAGTCATACGAGACCAGATGATGTACCATAAAATATTGCTTAGGAATACACACTACACTAAAATGAAGTAAGTGGTGCGGATTGAAAATATTTCTGAAGCACACATGGTAGATTGTGTTGCATATTTATAAAGTTTCAGAATACCATATTGTCTTTGGTTTAATATATTTTCAAGTGTACCTAAGGTGGATATATGCTAGAGTTTACATTTCAATAACTAAAAAAGTAGCAATGAAATTCGATTCAGAAAATTATTCAATCATACATTACAACCCTGCAAATATATACCCTAGTGATACGTTTAACCGGATGGTCTTGGATAATTCTTTGAAGCATTTGATGTAATCTGCAATGATTGGATTATCCATAGTACATTTAGGATCAGTCACACTGGTGTAAGGATTGTAGGCTTGAGTGTTTAAGGACTGTAGGCTTGAGGGTGTAAGGACTGTGGGCTTGAGGGTGTAAGGATTGCTCAAGGGGTCGGCAGCTGATGTAGGATGAATTTCAAGATTTTAGGTTTCTTCTACATCTTTAGATTTGGAAAACTTTGTATTATCTTTTCTTATATAATATTATTTACTTTTCATGTAATCATCATCTTTTAAGCACAAGGAGTAGCGGCCTAGCGGTCAGCCACTCGGTCTCTGGTCTCAGAGGTCGGTGGTTCAAGCCCTCCTGAGTGCATATCCGCCTTGAGTATGGGATTTGTCCATTCCTTGAGCGATGAAGTAGTAATAATTTTTTTTTTTAAAAATCATCATCTTTTAATCAATAAAACGAATTGAGTTTTCTCAACGATTATGATAGATTTCCTTTAATTACGGGTGGACTCCTGTCAACCTGGAGGATTCCAGGAAATTTTATCTTTGGGTTTCGCGCTTGCGATTCCCTCAAGGCTTCCGCCGCGTCAGTTGGTATCAGAGCAACTTTATCCTGACTTTCTATCACTAATATTTTAATATCAAGGTTTTACCTACTTCTAGGATTGGCCTAGACGCTACTACAACGGTTCGGGAGTAGCAGCTGAAGAAGTGGCGCGTTAAAGCTTCTCTTTTTTGAAGAGAACTCGGGTCGAGTTCTTTGAAAGTGGAGGAGTCTGATGTAGTAAAATTTCAAGATTTTTGAGTTTATCCCACATCTTTAGATTTGGACAACTTTCTATTATATTTTCTTATATAATATTCTTTACTTTTCATGTAATCATCATCTTTTAATCAATAAAACGAATTTAATTTTCTCAACGATTACGGTGGATTCCCTTTAATTACGGATGAACTTCCGTCAACCTGAAGGATTCCAAGAAACTTTATCTTTGGGTTTCGCACTTGCGATTCTATCAAGGCTTCCGGCGCGTCAGCAGTTTGTAGTTGGTATGGCTGTGGCATCATTGACATTTGTTGTTTTGCTGATACCCGAAAGCTTGTTGCTGGTTTGTCATTGCAGCCATTTGGACAGAATGCGGTGCTGCTACAGCATTCGACGCAAAGAATGGGGGTGTCAGGCGCAGGCTGTAACCAACCGAATCAGATACTTTGAACTTTGTAAAATTGCTGAAAATCAACGAGTTGATATGGCTTCTCTGTACATGATCCGAAAGGCTGAGGCATGGATTAATAGTTACCTGAGTGTGCGCCGTAATGTGGAATGGGATGATTTTGTTGTTGATCTCTATACTCGATTTCGAGAAAACATAGCAGCTCTGTGTGGAGGAATTTAATAAGCTGCAGCAGAAGGTTCTTTAGAGGACTCATACACATTAAGGACTGCTAGTGTGAACAATGGTATGATAAGGGTGATACGGCAACAATTCGGAGTCCGACAACAACACTGTACAACGAGTCAACCCTGCACGAAGAGGTCATTTCGATTAAATCAACATTGGTTGTCTTACACGAGAATATAATCGAGGAAGAAGTTGTGGAATCTGAATTTGAGGTATCATCTTATGTTATAACTGGGACTTCCAATTTTGCCCTCAAGATGTTCGTAAAAATGTCAGCATGGATTTCTCTTTACTTATTGACTCACTAGGATTTGTTAGACATCAAAATCATTGGGTTGTTGCTGGGAAAGTGAATTAGAAGAGCTATTGTTCACGAAACCTCCCCCGCGTCCTCCCGACTTGACACAATTTTTGGGCTTAACTCATGAGGTTTCGATGACAAGTGTTCGAGTTAAAATGACGTGCTTGATAGCTGATGAATTTGTGGCGACTTTGAAAGGTGTTCATCCTAATACTATAGAGATTGAAGTCATTTCATTGGGAGGTAATGCAATAGCTCAAGCATTAGATGAGTTGAAATGCTACAGAACTTATGATTAGCATGCTTTTATCCGCTGGGTTGGAAACAGTGACATTAATGGGTACAAGTGGTTTTTCTCAACTCAGTTTTATGCCATCAGTGATTGTCTTTTTTGTTCACCGCATTATAAAACACGTTTGGGATGGTTTGTGGGTCAACTTGGCGGGGAATGATTTGCCATGTCCCAAATCAATCCATAAACCTCTTGTTTGCAGGTTACATTCAATAGGATCTGATGTTTTTATGTTGCAGCTTATGGGAATTGATGAAAGTAAATGTGAAGATCAAACAAGCTTGCTCATGTTCTTGCGGCTACTGGTTAATTGCATTGTTTTGGTTCTTCGAAGGTCTCAATTATTGTCAATGCAATTTTATGTACCTCAGACTCCTTTACACAAGTGGCTGGCCAGTGAATGCTAGACAGAAGAAACAGTTACATGTTCAGCAAAGTGAACTTCCGGAAGTAGTTAAACAGTTCTCATGGCTGATTGTGTACTAGGCTTTGACTCTCCATGTCCTTTTCTGATTGTCTTAGTCACAAACGAGAGTGTGCCTCGTGAGATGGTATTATTTGCTTGTGCTACTCAGGCCACAATCTCTACTCAACAAGCCATTGAAGAGTTAAAATTGAATGGATACATATGCCTAGCATGCTCTCCAAAGGGGATGTGCAGATCGTCAAGCTTGGAGTTATGATGATGGTTGAGAAGATGTTTGCAGGTGTTTTCAAAGTCGCTATATGAGTAGGCCATTCTACCATAAAGTTGAGGAAGCGTCAATGTTGCGTGAGGACTGCAGGCCACCTCCGAGACCTCCTGACAGTATGACAGGCGATGGTGCAGCGGGCCAAAGCTTGAGGGCAAGCTTACTCTCAAGGGGGTGGAGTGCAGCGGGCCAAAGCTTGGGCCGGAACTTGGGCTTGAAGGAGCGCAGCGGGACTAAGGCGCAAGGCGTGCGGAGCTGAGCTGGAGTGAAGCTGGCAATTGTAATTGAATAGTATAAATAGGATTTGTGGAATTGCAATTGATCAGACTTGTAATCAGACTTTGTAATTCTCTTTCGTAATCAATAAACAAACTTTGAGCTCGTCCGGATTCGTCCCTGCGACTCTTCTTCGCAATCGATCTCCGTCGTGTCGACCTAGGTCCGTTGCACAATTTTTACAGTTGAATTGGCTAAACTCTCATTTGACAAAGATCTGGCCTTATGTTGATGAGGTGAGATTATTTAGCATTTGAAATTTACTGGTGTTCATCTCAATGCTACTTAAGTTGATAAGGACAATTTTCAATACAAAGGCATATTGAAGAAGGATATCAAAGTTGTTGTAGCCTAGTGGAGCAGGCCTCAGTATGTGACTGAGTTGATTCACAGTTCAATTCTTGGCTTTGTAGTAATTTTTACACTTTTCAATTTTCATATATATCATTTAATGACAATTTAACAGAATTTTTATGAAGATTAATTAGTTTAATAAATATTATATTTACTGTTTTGATTTTAAAAGATTCATGCTAATATTTTTGTATTTTTGTTATTATTTTCTCCGTCCCACAAAGTTTGTCCATCTTTTTTATTATTTGTGTGGTATAAAATAATCAAAGTGGACAAATATAGTGGGACGGAGGGAGTATATTTTATCGAAATGTTATCGTATTCATTATTTGTGAATTTATTGCTAAACATTTTATTCATATGCATTTTAAAAAAAAATCTCGCCCCCTAACTTTAAGCTCTGGATCCACCACTGGATTTTGGTGAAGTATGAAGTATGTGTGGTGGTTTTTAGGCAGCTTTGGCGATTATAAGGGCTTCGATTGAGCCAGTTTTGGAGCAGTATAGGCCCGTTGTACTCTCATCTCTTAAGTTTTCAAAGTTGACACTTGGGACTGTTGCACCTCAATTTACAGGTGTGGCTGTTTGTTTGCTCTTTGCTATATTAAGAATTGTGCATTGGTTAGACTATTTTTTGACCCTATGATGTTGATGTGTAGGAGTTTCAATTATTGAGGATGCTGGAGATGGAATTACGATGGAGCTAGAAATGAACTGGGATGGAAATCCAAATATAGTACTTGATATCAAGACTAGACTTGGAGTAGGCTTACCTGTGCAGGTAAATGAAAATTAAAGAAGTGTAGTTTTCCACACTTCGCGAAAAGTTTGCATCCTGCTTCTATTTAATTATTCATGTATGTTTGTGTGATGCTGCTACACACTCATCTTCTGTTTTCCATATTGCGGGTATGGCATGGTTCATACTTTTATCACAATACTGAAATTGGCCCTCAATTTGGGCCAAACAGTTTCTATAGCCAGACATAATTTTTTCCTCCTTTCACAGGTAAAAAAACATTGGATTCACAGGCGTGTTTAGATTAATTTTTAAGCCATTAGTGGGCGAGTTGCCATGCTTTGGTGCTGTATGTTATTCTTTGAGGCAAAAGGTAAGTATCTCTTGCTTTTCTAGGTTCTCTTATCCAGACCCTAATCTTAAACACAATTTATATCTTGCAGAAGAAGCTGGATTTCACTCTAAAAGTGGTTGGTGGAGATATATCAAATATTCCTGGTGTTGCTGATGCTATTGAGGTTTTTTTTACTTGTGTTCCTTCTTTACTATATATATATAACATATTCGACTACAGAAATTATTGACATGCAGAAGTGTTGTAGTAGCTTGGTTAATGAAAGAAATTTTTTTGTTAACATATTTGCACGCCTGTAATGAAATTTTTACTGTGTGCGAGCTTTCTGTTCTTGTGCAGGAAACAATCAAAGATGCAGTTGAAGATTCTATAACTTGGCCAGTGCGCAAAATCATTCCTATAATACCTGGCGACTACAGGTACTGTGTGATTTCTGATCTCATTGAGTTAATTTACCAGTGTCTCGGGCCAAATAGTAGATAGTTGATACTTAATACTTCCTCAGTACAGAGCCGAGAGTGTTAACATTGCCTTCCGTATCTTAATGCATTAACTCTTCTCTGTAACTTATCTTTTCTAATATTGACAAGTTTGATGGTTTCATTGAGTTATAAACATTATGAGGTCTCTAGTTTGTCTCCTCATGGCACCTAACCACATATGTGGATTTATCTTTTCTTCCCTGGTTTGCTTTTCTTTACTCAATCCTTGGAGGATGTTTCCTTCCCCCTTAGTAGAGTTACATCAATTTGTTGTTGGTGGACATGGTGGTGTCTTTTTTCTGGGCTTTAAGATTCAAAGATTGTCATCACGTACTAGATATATATTAGTTTGAAATGTATTTGTTCCATTGTAAACCCACCAATCAATAATTGTTCTTGTCTACAGCGATTTGGAGCTTCTAGAGGTAAAGCTTGTGCAGGCAAAGGATTTGACAAACAAAGACCTTATTGGAAAATCTGATCCATATGCCAAGCTGTACATACGACCTTTACGGAGAGAACAAAGACAAGCAAGACTATAGTAAGTCTTACTTTACGAGAACAATCTTTTAATGCCACTTAAATGGCCGCCAACTGGTTTCTATATATCTCTCAGAACAATCAGTTGAATCCCGTTTGGAACGAGCACTTTGAATTTGTAGTTGAAGACACGTCCACGCAACATTTGGTTGTAAAAATCTATGACGATGAAGGTCTCCAAGCATCAGAACTCCTAGGATGCGCTCAAGTAAGATTAAATGAACTCGAGCCGGTAAGGTGAAAGACGTGAGGTTGAATCTGGTCAAAGACTTGGAAATTCAAAGAGACAACGAAAATAGGGGACAGGTAAAGATTAAAGTCATTCTCAAAAATGTTTGAATTCCAATCACATAATGAATGAGTCAACTGAAAAAAGCTTTCATTTTTGCTTTACTTGAAGGTGCACTTGGAGTTGCTGTATTATCCTTACAGAATCAGTAACGGAATCAGTAACTCTTTTGCTTCAGAATTTTCCGAGATGACGTCACTTGAAAAAGTTCTTAAAAGTGGTGGTGGTGACAATGGATCCATAGAGAATGGCAATATGGTCAGAAAGAAGAAAAAAGAAGTCATTATTCGAGGAGTGCTTTCCGTTACCATCATATCAGCAGAAGATCTACCATCGGTTGACGTGATGGGGAAAGCTGACCCTTATGTTGTTGTTGCCATGAAGAAATCTGACTCCAGATACAAAACACGGGTAAAAATTTCTTGCAATGACTTGATCTTCTTAATTTTTATCAGACTTAATTTTTATGTTGCGAGTTTCTTTGGATCAAGGTTGTAAATGACAGCCTAAATCCGGTATGGAATCAGACATTTGATTTTGTTGTTGAGGATGCAGTACATGATATGTTAGTTTTGGAGATTTGGGACCACGATACATTTGGCAAGGTATTGTTGTGTCAGTTCGTGTTCTGGACAATAACTTCCTTAGACAAGCTTTATCGTCGTCGGTGCTAATAGATGTTTTCTTCAAATGTGCAGGATAAAATGGGAAGATGCATTTTGACATTAACCAGGGTCATACTAGAAGGCGAATACAAAGACAGTTTTCCTCTAGATGGAGCTAAATCCGGCAAGATCAGTCTGAATCTTAAATGGATACCTCAGCCCATCTACAGAGACTCCTAATCTCAACTATCATCAGTAAAATATATTCTAAGCGGTTCCCCTTCCATTCATTGTTTCCCCAGTCTGCACCATTTTCTAAATCCTCCCTCCAGATTACATGTTGGTCGGGATAGATACTTGTACATGATTTTCTAGAAGTTGCACGGAATAATAAATTTCTTAAATCTTAGAAGTGTGACTTTCTCAAGGTTAAGTCAGCTAGATGCCTGGATGAGGTGTGCTAAAAGGTGTTGTCAGGGTTGATCTTTGTGCATATGAAACTAGGGGTGTCATTCCGGGCCGCGCCTCACCCTAAAATGTCAAGTCCTAGTCCTAAATAACGTAAAAATTTCGGGCTTTTCGATAAACTTCGGACCGGGCCGGGCCTCCCTTAAATTCAAAAGCCATCGGGCTTTAAAAAGTCCGTTGACTTAGGGCTTGACCGGGACGAATCGGGCTTTTTTAGGCCTTTTACGGATTTTTTAAGAGTTTTTTCGAAAATAAATAAATAAATTTAATTTTAATATTTATATCATTTTAAAATATTTTTAATATTACATTGTGTTAAATAGTTATTAAAATAATTTATCTCTTCTTTAAAAAGACATGACATTGAGTTAATTATTCTTAAAGCCTTAATTATTCGAACAATGTACTAAATATAATCAATATTTCGAGATTAGTTTTTATTATATTAGTTTTTTTAGTTATGTTAAAGTTGAAGTTGGTTATTTAATTTACATATTTAAGTGTATGTTATCATAATAAACATCAAATAGTATTAAAATATTACGAATTCGACACAAATATTCGAACAATGTGCAAAATGTACTCAATATTTCAAGATTAGTTTTTATTATATTCATATTTTTAGTTATGTTAAAATTGAAGTTGGTTAATTAATCTATATATTTAAGTGTATGTTATCATAATAAACATCAAATAGTATTAAAATATTACGAATTCGACACTAATATTGATAAATCGTATAGTTTATATGAACGGGTTTTTCGGGCTTTGGATCGGATCGGGCTTTCGGGCCGATCGGGCTTCGAGAGACAAGTCCGAGCCCGGTCTTAATGTATCGAGCTCGGGCCTCCATTGGCCGACTAGCGGGCTGGGCCGGGTTTTTACCGGGGGGCCATCGGGCTTTTACCGGGCTTTCGGGCCGACGGGCCGTTTGAACACCCCTATATGAAACTTCCAAGTTTAATATTCTTTTCATGTATCAAAAAGTTTAATATTCTTTTCATGTATCAAAAAGTTTTATATTCCTTACTAAAAGGTTTCACATTCAAATATGTGTAACGCAAACTTATTTATTCATCACTTCACTTTTCATCACCATAAAAATATTTTGCATGACATTTTGTTTCCAATTGTAAAAGAAAGCAGTATTTATTATAGTAGCAGAACGGTCTATATCATCTATTTCACTGTATAGTAAAATGATACCTAGTTTACATGTCTGACTGCATACGTCTATATATTGCAGTCAAGTTTGTACAGTAGAGCCATTTATGATACTCTAAGATGTGTATGCATCGAGGCTAGCAGTGCTAGCGCCAGCAAGCATGCCAGAGCATAATGGGCATGGTGGGTCGTGAAGATGCTCCTGGCCAGTGTGCTGCTCCAGGCACTGGACATGGTATAAATGGCCACAAACCAATACAGCAACAACAGACACGTCGGATGAAGAGAGTGTGGCCCCTGAACCTGGTTTTCGTCTTAAAGACTTGTGGCAAATGATGCATAATGCCATCTTGGACGGGTCAGGGATGTGCGCTTGAATGGTCTCCATTTCCATGGGATTGAAGCGGATTCGATTGTCTGGGTTGAGCAGTCTCTCTGGATAATTGAACACAACACCATTAACAGGGAACATGAATGCAGACACAATGAGGCAACCCAAAAATTGGACAGAAATCCAGAGTCATAGTTTTATATGTAATATCAAAGTTTTAGTTTGATGTTGTGGAAACAGTAAAAAATATTATTTGTGACTAGCTTCCTGATTTCCCGACAATAGAACCAACAAAGAAAACAAGAGTACAAGACTAAGAATTATTTTTCAAAAAACACATGATAACAGAAACAGGCCGCATAAGGGTAAAACAAAAGTTTGAAAGATTAGCAATAATGTAACTGGCGAAATTTTAATGGCAACTCAGAAGCAATGCATGTAATTTGCAGGCGGCCATCATAAACATAAAGTGAAGGGAACGACAAGTTGAGTTTTAAATCCTGACCTGCTCGATATTGCATCTCTGCAATGGTTCGACTGGGTAATTTATAAGAAAGTTGCTCGTCGTGGAGAGGAAGTGCAGTCTTAACATATGGACCTGACGTTGAGGCGTGACTGTTTGATCTTCTCCGAGCATACTGATGGCCATAATGATGAGTTTGTTTCAAGAACAGTGAGTGACTCAGAGCATAGTTCTGGCGATGGATAGAGGGGTTGAAGTGTGGCACTTTAATTGAGGACTCTGTAGCATTGTGAGATGCAATTTGATGCTTCAGAGGCTCAGTCGGGTCAATGGACTGAGAAAGTTTCTACCACAAAGATCATTCGTTTGTTAGTTCTTCACATGAATCTCATACTTAAGATAATAACTGTAAAAATGTTTAATGTCTTATATACAAAAAGTAAAGCTTACTGGTTCAGATGAAATACTTAATGCCAGTGGAGTATGACATTCCATCTGCGTCAAAAACAAGCAAAAGACATTCATCATGTTTTCCAAGAGGAAATAAGCTTAAATGAAAATACAGTAATTCTCAGGAGAACTGCAAGGATTCTTGTACAAATTTAGAACCTTCTTTGATTTTTCATTGGGCCTATTCACTATCAATATTAACTTATTTCATCTTTCATTTTGACAATTGTCTGATTTTTTTTCAGGAATCTCAAGTTATGCGAAGAATACTTCATCCCAAGTTCCGCACCACAATTGAAGATTTTTAATGTTATGTCAAAGAAGTAGATATTATCCAAATCACTCTTAACCCAAAAAGCATCCTTAATAACTCAAGATCAAACATCCAACCAGTAACAAATAAAAACACAAACATAATCAATCCCTCGATCACAGGAATAACCAAAAGATGAAGAAAACAAACACCAAGTCAACATTCCACAAAAAACCCAAACTCCACAAGAACCCCCAATCTAACCAAACCCCACATCCCAAAATCACAACTTTCACGTCCCGATCAAGAAGATACCAAAAAGAGATACCTGGAGGAGAGGGATAGGGTTGGGGGAGGAGAGGACTTAGGCTGGAGATATTTAGCCCGATTACGCTTCCCCATTCTCCGAAATCAGGAATAGTTGAAAAAAATGATTCAATCTTCTCAAAAAGGGTCTTTTATCAATACCTAGTGTTGATTTATAGGGCTTGTAGGAAAAATCGAGTCCGTGAAATTCGCGAATATGGAGCAGCGGGTAGCGGATTGCCAATGCCCGATTTTTTTGACTGAATTGAATTGTTTTTGATAGGATCGCTTGTTAGCAGTAAAGACTAGGTCTAAGACTTGTTACGAACTAAGACTTAGTTAGCAGGTACTTGTTGTCAGAAATGTAAATGCAGTGGAAATTCGTCTAATGATTGTTTTATTAATCAATTAGACTTTACAAGCGTTGCAATGTCTATACAATAGTATCTCTAACTATCATACACAGTCACCTTAGCCTGAAGGTTAAAAACTCACAATCGTGACTCTTAGGATAAGTCTCTCTGCACTGCACGCACTTGCTGTACGTTCCTTTTCTTCTGAAAATCAATTCTCCGATGATCAGAAAATCCTTGCACGCTAGCTCGTCACTCGCTTCTGTCTCTGCCCAATTCGCCAGACTCGCTCTTGTTTTGTTTTGAGTGGAGATCCTTCGGTTTACACATGCGAGTAACCGCCGAGTGTAACCGCCCACTACCCGCAACTTCCCTTGCTTAGTGTAACCACCCACTACTCGCAACTTCTTTTGCTTAATGACTCTTCCACGTTCCAGCAGTTGCTACAATAGATCCAAGAGTTCTGCTACTTGCACGATTATCAGCTTCATGTTTGTAACCGCCGTGTATGTCTCAGTTCAGTCCTGGTTTATGTCCCGTATGTAACCTGTCAGGACCATGTCCTCTGCACAATCAACTTAAATATAAGTAACGTGTTGTCATTATCAAAACTCAACATGGGAACCATGTATCGGACCATGTATCAACAGTTTTGTTGGTATCTGGTTCGATCGAATTCGGTGGAGCGAAGTGAAATTCGTCGAGTTGGAATTTCGAGTTAAGATGATTGAGTCGAGTTACAGGAACGTGAAGTATTGGCTGGGCACTATAATTTAAGGTGGAGTTTGGATTTAAGAGATAATAAAATTTAGTAAGTTGTCATTGTTGATTTTGATTTATTTAATATTGAAATTTTATTAGTTGTTAATTAAAATAAGTGAGTGAATTTTCTGACAGAGTCCCTTGCCCTTATCCTAAAAAACTTGAGAGTATATCAATAATTTTAAATTTAAGAACAATTAAAACCTATGTCTCAGTAGTCATGTATTTAACCTCTACCCTGGTAATTCTGGGTTCGAACCCACATAAGGTCATGTGCAGAATTGGTATGCGCAGGCGTTGCATTGAAATCGAGGAAGAAGCTTAAGAGAATCAAGTCGTGAAGTTCCTATTAGGTATGAATGATACTTTCGTAGTTGTGACGTCTAACATTTTTGCCATGAAACAAATACCAAACATAGATGTTGTGTATGACATAGTCGTACAAGAAGAATAACAGAAACAGATGAAGATAATTGTAAACAGCAACACTTTACAGTGGTGGCCAATAATGATAAAGGAAATCAGGGAAGAATCAGAAGTGAAAATAAGAATGATTCTTGGAAAAGCGGCAAAGGAAAGATGATTTGCACACACTATGAAATGACCTGGCATTTTAAAAAATTGCTATAAGAATATTGGCTACCCATCCGGATACATGAATATAAAAGATTCTCAAAGATCTAAGAATAATAATAACTTTTCAGCTCACAATGTTAGTTCATCGAATATTAACAACTTTTCTGATGATAGTGGCACAAATGCTTAGTTCACTAAGGAGCAAGTAAATGTAGGGAAATTGTCATCAGATGCAATGTCAGTTTCAAATAAAATTTATTTCCCCTTTCCGAAGTCATCTGAATCTACCCGTGCTAATAACAATGGTGGCTTCATACCCATTCCTCATTTAGACGATGTGATATTTTCTGGTGGAGACAATTTGAGACAAAAAATACTAATTCTCTTTATGATATTCCATCACGTTAATATATTTCAGTTCCCACAGATAATTCAAAATTTGTACAAAATATTTCCAGCAATAATAATCTTCATGATGCCTCTCAAGAAAATATTTCCAGCTAACATAATCTTACTCAGAATATTACTTCTAGCCTAGCTGACAAGAGCATATTTCCAAAACTTCTTCAAGGGTTCCCAATCCACCAGTCTGGAACTTTATCTACAAAAGTAGCTCTTCATGTTTGAAAACAACCTCTCCTCATTTCAATAACGAGACATGGATCATTACAGATTTCTGCTATAAAGGAGCCTTCTAGCTTTAAGCAGGCAAGCAAGGACCCTAAATGGTTAGAAGCAATGCATCAGAAATAGATGCACTAAAAGCTACAAATTGTCCAAAAAATAAAATATTGGTGGACTGGAAATGGTTTTACAAGGTAAAGTTTAATTCTGATGAACGTGTGAAAGATATAAAGCTCAGTTGGTTGCAAAAAGTTTTACAAGTTGAGGACTTAGACTGTCATGACACTTTTGCGTCGATTGCAAAAATGACCACATTTTGATGCTTACGGGCAGTTACAACAGCTAAGGGATGGCCCATTTCCCAATTAGACTTGAATAACGCATTTCTTCATGGAATACTTGATGAGAAGTTTGCATGCGTTTACCATCAAGTTTCTGATACGGGCCAATCAAGCCCAAGTTTGTCTTTTTATTTTGAATCCCACATCGCCTTTTGTTTTGTTTAGGCTAGACTTGTAGTCATATAAATAACTAGCCAATCCTTTGTAATTTTCATCTTTGAAAATCTTGAGTTTTACTCGGTTTATATCTAGTATATCCAGTTATTGATAAGTGAATTTGTCGCTTGACAATTCACGCGGGCTTCCGCTACGTCAGTTGGTAATCAGAGCAGGCTTTATCCTGGCTTTTTATCGCTGATCCTCTAAAACCAAAGTTTTACTAGCATTTAGGATTTGCCTAAAAGCTATTTATCCAAGACCTGTTTATCAGGATTGTTAGAGACCTGTTTATCAGGATTGTTAGAGACCTGTTTATCAGGATTGTTAGAGACCTGTTCAGCAGGATTGTAAGAGACCTGTTCAGCAGGATTACAAGAGACTTGTTCATCAGTGGCATAAAGAGTTCTTCACCAAACTATGGCGGACCAACCAGCAGCACCTGTGGTGGATGTCAACATCTTAGCCGAGACGGTGGCCAGATTGAGTGAACAAGTAGCGGCTTTGACAACCGCTATGGCTAATCATCAAGGAATGAGAGAAGAGCAACCTCAAAGAAGGAGAGAAGAGCAACCTCAAAGGAGGAGAGAAGAACCTCAAAGAGTCGAAGTACATCGCCAACCAAGAAGAGTTGAATCTGATTCAGAAGATGATCATGAGATTGATGAAGAATCTGAAGTTGGAGATCAACATAATCATCATGATTATCGAGTCAAGGCAGATATTCCATTGTTTTATGGAACAATGGGAATTGAGGAATTTTTAGATTGGCAAATCGAAGTTGATAGATTCTTTGATGTCATGGAGGTTCCGGAGAGTAAACATGTGAAGATGGTAGCAATCCGCTTAAAAAGCACAGCTGCGGTATGGTGGGACAGACTGGTAGCACAACGTCGAGCACAACGTAAAAGTCCAATTCGGACTTGGAGACGCATGAGGCAGCTGATGACGGAGAGATTCTTGCCTGAGAATTACGAACAGATCCTTTACAGAATGTATATTGATTGTCATCAAGGGAGAAGGAGTGTGACAGAGTACACTAGAGTTCCTCCGACTATCTGAACGCAATGAGTTGAAAGAGACAGAGAACCAGAGGGTAGCTCGTTATATCAGTGGACTCAAAGGATCTTTGCAAGAAAAAATGGGACTGCAAACTGTTTGGACTGTGGCAGAGGCATCCAATTTGGCATTAAAAGCAGAATTGATGGAGAAGTCCCCAAGAAATTTTCAATCTTTCCAAAGGTTTCAACCACGTGAAGCTGTAGAAGCCGGAAGTAGTAAAGAAAAAGAGGTAACGAAGGAAACATCTCCAGTGCATAAACCTGCAACCCGTCCAAATGATCCAGGCAGAGCTGTAAGACCAAGAGCCACAAATCCATATGCCAAACCTACGGGAGGAAAATGTTATCGTTGTGGAGGAGTTGGACACGTGTCAAATGTTTGTCCATCAAGAGACACTGTTGCAGTTGTCACTCAAGTACCTACTCACATCGATGAAGAACAAGGAGTAGAAGATAATGATGAATACGCTGACGTAGAATTTGCTGAAGAAGAATCTGAAGAAAGAGTTAATGTTGTGTTGCAGAGAATCCTATTTTCAACAAAACAAGAGGGACAACGTAAAAATTTATTTAGAGCATACTGCTCTATAAAGAATAAACTGTACAACCTAATAGTTGACAATGAGAGTACAGAGAACTTAGTTTCTCAGAAGTTGGTGGAGTACTTGAATTTACCTACAAGACCCCATGAGAAACCCTATTCATTGGGTTGGGTGAGTAAAGACAGTCAAGTACGAGTGTCATTAGTTTGCCAAGTTCCAATTTCGATTGGAAAATATTATCAAGAAAAAGTGGCATGTGATGTTCTTGACATGGATGTTTGTCATGTTTTGCTTGGTCGCCCATGGCAATATGATACCGACATAACCTATAGAGGCAGAGACAATGTGTTATTGTTTACATGGAACTCACATAAGATTGCAGTGCCTCCAGTCTGAGTTTAATAAACCTGATGAAGTTACAAAGTCTAACTTTCTAGTGATGTCTCAAAATGAAAATGAATTAGTTGCTGATGTGAAAGAATCAAATATTTTTGTCCAGTTGTGATCAAAGGATTACTTAATGCTCAAACAATGGAGACGTCATTCCAGAAAATGTCAAAGATATTCTTAAAGATTTTGAAGAGCTGATTTCAGAAGAGTTGCCCAACAACCTTCCTCCAATGCGTGATATTCAACATCATATTGACTTGATTCCTGGAGCGAGTCTTCCTAACCTGCCTCATTATCGTATGAGTCCGAAGGAGAATGAGATCCTTAGGGAGCAAATGAAGACTTGTTGAAGAAAGGCTTTATTAAAGAAAGCATGAGTCCATGTGCAGTTCCTGTTCTTCTCGTGCCAAAGAAGGGAAATCAGTGGAGGATGTGTGTTGATAGTAGAGCTATCAACAAGATCACAATCAAGTATCGATTTCCAATCCCTCGTTTGGAAGACATGCTTGATGAGTTATCGGGATCGAAGGTATTCTCAAAGATAGACTTGCGTAGTGGCTACCATCAAATCAGAATTCGTCCGGGTGATGAATGGAAGACAGCTTTCAAAAGTAAAGATGGACTGTATGAGTGGTTAGTCATGCCTTTCGGGTTATCCAATGCCCCCAGCACTTTCATGCGACTTATGAATCAAGTCTTGCGACCTTTTATTGGTTCATTTGTCGTTGTCTGTTTCGATGATATTCTTATTTATAGCAAGACTAAGGATGAACACTTGGGGCATTTGAGGCGAGTCTTGCAGGCGCTTCAAGAGAACAAGTTATATGTCAACCTAAAGAAGTGCACTTTTTGTACCCATAAGTTATTATTTTTGGGTTTTGTTGTTGGAGAAGAGGGAATACAAGTGGATGAAGAAAAAGTGCGTGCTATTCGCGATTGGCCAACCCCGAAATCAGTCACCGAGGTGCGAAGTTTTCATGGTCTAGCAACCTTTTATAGGAGATTTGTTCGTGACTTCAGTACTATAACTGCACCCATCACAGAATGTTTGAAGAAAGGAAGGTTTCAGTGGGGTCCAACACAAGAGGAAAGCTTTGCGTTGATTAAAGAAAAATTGTGTACGGCGCCAGTGTTAGCTTTACCTGATTTTGACAAGATTTTTCAAGTAGAGTGTGATGCTAGTGGAGTTGGCATTGGAGCTGTTTTATCCAAGAGAAAAGACCGGTGGCATTTTTCAGCGAGAAATTAAGTGAAGCACGCCAACAATGGAGCACTTATGATCAAGAATTCTATGCTGTTTATCGAGCATTGAGGCAATGGGAGCATTATTTGGTTCAACGAGAATTCATTCTTTTCACAGATCACCAGGCGTTGAAGTTCCTTAATAGCCAGAAGATCATCAATAAGATGCATGCTCGTTGGGTGAGTTATTTGCAAAAGTTTCCGTTCATTATTCAGCACAAGTCAGGAGTTCAGAATAAAGTTGCTGATGCGTTAAGTAGAAGAGCTTCTTTACTTGTTACATTGTCACAAGAAATTACGGGGTTCGAAGTGCTCAGGGAGTTATATGATCAAGATCCAGACTTAAAGAAGTGTGGGCTAAGTGCAAACTGCAACATCACTTGTGGTGATTTTCATATCAAAGATGATTACCTATTTAAAGGAAATCAATTATGCATTCCAAGTTCCTCATTGCGTGAGAAACTGATAAGAGATTTGCATGGTGGAGGACTAAGTGGTCATTTGGGGAGAGACAAAACCATTGCTAGTCTGGAGCAACGATACTATTGGCCTCAACTGAAGAAGGATGTAACTACTATCGTCAAGAAATGCTACACATGTCAAGTATTTAAAGGACAATCTCAAAACACTGGCCTACATGCCTTTACCTGTTCCTGATGATATTTGGCAAGATCTATCAATGGACTTTGTGTTGGGTTTACCAAAGACGCAACGAGGAGTTGACTCTGTATTCGTTGTGGTTGATAGATTTTCAAAGATGTCACATTTCATTGCTTGCAGAAAAACATCAGATGCCTCGAACATTGCAAAATTATTTTTCAAAGAAGTTGTTCGTCTGCACGGAGTTCCTAAGTCCATCACATCAGATCGCGACACAAAATTTCTATCTCATTTCTGGATTACCTTATGGAGGATGTTTGGGACAACACTCAACAGAAGTTCTACAGCACATCCTCAGACAGATGGTCAAACAGAAGTGACAAACAGAACATTAGGGAACATGATTCGTAGTATTTGCGGGGATAAACCTAAGCAATGGGATTTGGCATTGCCACAAGTTGAATTTGCTTATAACAGCGCAGTCCATTCTTCTACTGGGAGATCACCATTTGCGATTGTTTATACATCTATCCCAAATCATGTTGTTGACTTGATAAAATTACCAAGAGGTCATGAAGTTAATGTGGCTGCAGAAAAGATGGCCAGAGAGGTTCAAGATATCAAAGAGGAGGTGAAAGCGAAGTTAGAAGTTGTTAATCAGAGAAACAAAGCAGCTGCAGACAAAAGGCGTCGAGTAAAGTTGTTTAAAGTTGGTGATGATGTTATGGTATTTCTGCGAAAGGAGAGATTTCCGGTAGGAACTTATAAGAAGCTGCAACCAAAAAAATATGGACCATTCAAGATCACAAGAAAGATCAATGACAATGCGTATGTGGTGGCGCTACCTGATTCTATGAATATATCCAACACTTTCAATGTTGCAGACATTTATGAGTATCATGCAGATGAAACCTTGTATCCAGAAGAGAACTCGGGGTCGAGTTCTTCATAAGTGGAGGAGACTGATACGGGCCAATCAAGCCCAAGTTTGTCTTTTTATTTTGAATCCCACATCGCCTTTTGTTTTGTTTAGGCTAGACTTGTAGTCATATAAATAACTAGCCAATCCTTTGTAATTTTCATCTTTGAATCAATAAAAATCTTGAGTTTTACTCGGTTTATATCTGGTATATCCAGTTATTGATATGTGAATTTGTCGCTTGACAATTCACGCGGGCTTCCGCTACGTCAGTTTCTACCAATTTGCAAAGGATCAAGGTAAAGCATGTCGCCTTATACTGAACTAAGCGTCAAGACAGTGGTTCGCTCAGTTCATATCCGCCTTGATAAGTTTTGGCTTTCAAAAGAGTCTCAACGATTATTCTCTTTTCACTCTTACTTGAGGTTTTGAATTTGTTTTATTGTTGGTGCGCACTCTTTCAAAAGCGTCAAGATAGCAGTTGGATTGTCACTTGGTACGCTCTCATATGCTATATAGATTTGTTTTGCCAAATCACATATGTACATCGGTCGACATATTCACCAAATCGTTCCACGTGAGCAACTTTTGTACCTATGCTCTAAGCAGGGAATTTCTAACTTCCTACGCTCTGCAACTTGAGGAGGTGTTGAATCAAGGGAGCAGCTCTTAGATTGACGCTCTCATATTTATAGCTCTTAGATTAAAGCTCTCATAGTTACAACAACTCTGGCGCGCATTAGAGTTTTGAATTGGAGATGACGCTCCAAGTGGTGTCTTTTTATGCCTTGTGTTGATTTAGTAAAAAAGGATTAAGTTCTAGAAGAAAAAACAAGTTTTTGTGAAATGAAAGGACATCCTTTCAATCGTTGATTTCTATTCATCCAATGATTGATATTGATAATTGTCATTCTCTACCGCTCGTGATTTTTTGCTAATTCAACTACATATTTAATTCAACTACCTATTTTAATTCTAAATTAATTCAATCTCAAACGTCAGATCAATCAAAATCAACGATTACAATGATATTCACATGCCTTACAAAACTTTAATGTCCGAATGTTCGAAATCTATTAAAAATGTAAAACGTAGTCATTTGAATTCCTTCATTTGCCAACAGAGTGGTGCTCTGTTGGTTGAGGGACCTGACAAAGGAACCTCAGGGCCAGGGTTACCACTTTTTATCAGATTTTTCTGGGACTTCATTCCTCCCGTCTGCGCGCGTGGAGGCTGTTTATTCTTCTCGCCTGTGCGTGGAAGCTATTGATTTGATGCTATGGATGCTCATTTTTATCCCCGTAAGAGGACACCTTTAGATGTCATTGCTTGAAGTGATGCAAGGTTGCTTGGATATTGATGGATGATTGAAGTTCATTGGTGGTAGTGCCTCGACGCCGACGTTCGCTGGATCGACCCGTTCCGCATGTCGAAGCGACCTTTCGAGTCTCTTCCGCCAAATACGTCCTCGGCGCGGGTTATAGATTCATTGGGAGGAGATTTGAGATGGAGGCGTCAGAGGCGTGCAGAGCGTTTTTTGTAGTGTGTAGAGCTGTGCATCAGAATCTGGGGAATCTGTTTGAGTTTGAGAGTGATATGAATAGAATTAAGTTGGGGTTTAACTGGATGGGATTGTTGAATTGTTGTGGTGCTTTGGGGATTGAGAGGTTTTGGGGGGAATGGTGGAGTATTGGATCAGGAAGTGGTGGTCTGGTGGATGCAGAAGGGAGGTTTGTGGATATGTCAGCTGGCTGCCCTGTAATACGGAAGTTGGGTCTGTTTTCAGGCATAGTATGCTTTATGGTAGGGTGGTGGATAGAGGGTTCTTAGAAAGAATTTATATGGTGAAGGCATGTCAAGTTTGCATTAATTATTTAATGCGAGTTTTGTTTCCCGTTCTTTCATGGTTGTTGAAGCCTTGTGGCAGGAACAGTGAATATGATGGCTTTAGTTTGGAAAAGGAGGCTTTTAATGCTGCTCAAGCTGGGCGAATGAAGCTGGTTAGAGAGGCTTTTGGGAGGTTTTAGGGGAAGTAGAGGCTTCTGGTGAGGCATTGGAAGAGAAAACCTTTGAGTTTCTTCCGTATGTGATTGTAATGGTTGTTTGATGCACAACTACTTGATTAATAGTATTGATTGTTTTGTAGATGAAGAAGATATAGTGTGTTAGGTGAAGGAGAGAGGTGCTTCTGAAGGAGAGGAGGTCGAGAGAGCTAAGAAGATTAGAGATTCCGTTGCATCTCATTTGAGAGGTAAGCATGAGTGCATGGTGAAATTTGTTTACCCTGAACTGAAACCTGTTAAAGCAGTCAATACGTGTGCTTATGAATTCTTTGTTTGTGCCATCTAACTGTGTCTCTTGCATGCTACTCTATTTTCGGTGCATATTGTTACGTTGCTCGGTTGAGGGTTCTTAATTTTGTTTATGATAGTATAACTATTTGTTGGGATAGTTAGTTCGCCTATGCATAAATTTTGAAGTGATTAAAACAAATATGATGCATTTACCAGCCACTCCATCTCAATAATCATCCGAAACTAATCATGACATTATGGTAGTTTATGTTGAAATATATATAGTTCTTATTGAATATGACTGTCGTGGCTTTTCAAATCTTAGAATTCAATATAAGCTCCGCTCTGTTTATCTCCTAACTATGTTTTACTTAACTAATATTAGAACAGCTTGAAATTGTCAATTGACATAAGATTAGGAAGTTGAATCTTGAATGTGGCCGTATAAAAGTATATTGATGATCACATAAGGACACATAGGCTTGTTGAGTGAACATTTATCAAGAGCTAGTAATATCTGAAACTTGATTTTCCCCAATAAATAGACTTGCCAGACTAATATTCATTTTTATACAAGGAGAATCATGAAGTTTGTTTATTTCTGTTTCTTTTATGGAGTAACAAAAATATGATTTTATATGTTGGATAGTGTGCCTATAAATGTCTGAAACTGTTTTAGTTTGCACATCAGATATTAAAAATACTTGCATTGGAACTGGAACTCCTCCTTGTGCAGTTTACCCAACATGACATCAGACCCATGACTCCTCCATCCCTTGTCCTTGAGGTTTCACCTTCTCGCATCTGCAAAACCCTTACAAACTCATTTGCACTCAAACTCCCATCCCGATTTGTGTCAAAAACATGAAATATTATGTCGACCACACTGTCTGATAGGGAGATGCCACATACCTGAGAATTCAGTAAGCATTGGCTTTTGTAATCCACGGAAAACTAGGTTAATCAGTAATGACATTTATCCAACTAAGTTGGATGTAGAAATATAGTCTTACGTAGGTTGCAGCTCTCTGAAAATCTTTCTTGGTTAGAAGCCCATTTACTTTCCCATGACTGAAAATTGCAAGAGTTAGCGACTGTAATTCTTTCCGCAGCTTTGCAAAAGCTTATGAAATCTTCGTATGATATTCGTATATTTTTAAGAGAAAGATCATTGTCTAAATCATCTACTCTGACAAGGAACTTGTTTATATGACTGATATCTGCTGATGCCACTAGGGACAATGCGAAATCCTTGGCGGATATGGATCCAATATTTTTGTAGTCGTAATGCGAAAATTCCAGCCTCAGAATCTGCATTGGTATGAAAAAATGGACTTCGTTGACAATGTGTTACTGATAACTGCACCAGCACCGCGAGATAAAAACAAGGTAACAAATGTGAATGCATATTGATAAAATTTTCAGGAAACATACTTCCTCATGTAGATCTCTCAAGAACTTGACAAATTTATTATGTTGCAGGCATTGGCTTCCATCTTTGCCGAAGAAGTATTCTACAAGACCCCCATTGTCTACTGAATTATGGTATATCTTGAAACCTAGTTTGCGCATTCCATCTCGGTGTTGAGCACCTTGTCTGTTTTGAGATCTCATTAGAGCCATGACCTTCTTAAACTCATGTTGGTCTATCTCCCTGTAATTAAATTATATAGTTGGAAATTCATGTTGTGATGAATAAATGAAGTATTCTATAGCCTACAGGTGTTTGAATTACTTACCCATTGTTGTTCAGGTCAAACATCTTAAATGCTATTGCAAAGCTCGTCTCAGGGATGCTAAGAAGAGTCACAAAGAAGATATACCTGGGAAGTACCAGAATGGGTAGAAATTAGGTCAGCTGAAATGTCTTCCGTATGATCTTACAGGGGCTTATGGTCATGAGACTTACTCAGGAAAAGAGATGAGCCCATCATTGTCAGTGTCAAAGAGCATGAAGAAATTGGATGGTGGACAATATAGCTCTCCTGGAGGCCTCTCGCCCCCCAAAGATCCTTCCCTGACCCTGTCAGACTCGGAAGGAGGAAAGACTGGGACAACAGCTCGCATCAGGTCTGTTGGTGTCATCAAAGCATCTCCATTTGGAAGTTTAACAGATGCAAAATATGCAAACACCTGTTGGGAGTGCAAAGTCAAAAAAATGGTATGCAAGAAACTTCTATTAATTTGGAGCTTGAAACACTTACCTTCTCAGGAGGACTCTGTGTTCGTATTCTTTTCTCGTAGTTGAAGAAAACCCTTCTTCGATAAGAATCTGCTAACCAAATTGAATTCATAATCGACTGTGATCAGTTGAGGAATCTGAAGCTTTTGACAAACAGAAATTACCTCCAAAAAGGAACTTTGGTTTCTTCTTGTTAGGCTCCGGAGTATCCAATCCCTCGGCAGCTGTAGGAGGTTCTCTGTTCCAGTCAGCATAAGCTACATGCCCAGATCCCGATCTCTGCCAATAGCACCAGCAAGCCATAGCGGACGCTACTGCCGTAGCAGCTATTTTAGCAACTCTTGGTACCGATGAGCCCTGTCTGTGACCAGGCTCATGACCGGAAAGATATTGCCTTGAGGTTACCGTTTGAGGTAACTGCTTAAATGAGGAGCTGCCAATTAGATTGCGTTGAATTGGGGACAGGAGAGTACAAAGAGATGAGATTTTCCGGGTGCAGCGAGAGGAGAACATAGTAAAAAACATTTGGGCATTCCTATGCTAATTTTCCATTTTGTTCAGGGAAGGGAAATGATGGGGAAAAAGTTTCGTTCTTTGAAGCAAGAAAGCCGGGCTATGGAATGTTTGACCAAGATCTGTTCTCGGTAACTGAAATAACGGGCGGCCAGCAGTCTGTATGGGCCTTCATGCAGCTTGGTGGAATCGGGCTTTAATTGAACGATGAGCCCAGATCATCTACCATGCAGCTGTCTAATACAAACCTATCACTTGATTGGCCGGTTTGGGGAGCCAGCCCCCTATAAACACGGCCATGATTCTTACAATCAATGTACTTTGCATTCATTTGGATCTTGGATGGTGATTCATCTGCATGATTCATTTGAGCACAAATAATTCATTCAAGCCCTAGATACATCATCTGAAACATAATTTGTTTCATTTCAGGCTAGTTGTCGAGGCGAAAAGTCGAAGCGAGGTTTACGGATTTTCAGTAGTCGACTAGTCGACTAGTGGATGACTAAGCGTAGACTAGTCGAGAATTTACATGTATGCAATATTATATGTATAAATTATATAAATAATTATATAAAGATATATTTCATATATAAATAAAACTAAAAGCAGATTGTTTCCATGATATATACAAAACAAATAGTTTACCAAAAGTTTTGATCATTGTAGAACTCCAAAAGAGTCTAAACTAAGAATAAAAATAAAAATAACAGAGAAAGTGAAATTAGATGGAGTCGTCAAGTTCTAGCGCTTCCACTTCATTTGCACCATATTCATCATTCTCTTGCACATTGGGTATATTATCATTCTCAGAATCCATGTCATCATTTAAAATGATGTGATTATCATCTTCTTCCATCTGTGTATCAAAAGAATTACCAACTTGAGTAGACAAATGTTCAGCTTGCCGAGCACTACGCCGATTACTAATACCATGAGATGCATCTAGTGCTGCATCAATAGCTGTCCACAGTTCTTCGCCTTCATTAACACCAATGATATCCCCATTAACCCATTCATTTTCCCATTGGAAATCCTCTAAAATCAATGGATCAAAATCAGTCCCTGCTTCTCGTCTTTTTTGGAATCTTGTAGCAATCTTTTGATTGTATTGTATATACACCAAATCATTCAAGCGTTGATGCTCCAATCTGTTTCTTTTCTTTGTGTGAATCTAGAGAAAAATACAATATTATACTCTATATTTTATTGTTGTATAATTATGATTAAAAAATGAAACTCACGAATTCAAAAGTGCTCCAATTGCATTTACATCTGGATGATGAGCAACACAAGCCCAAAATTCTTTTAGCAAACATCATAAGATCAAATGTAGAGCCACCAAAAACGCCCCACCAATCGACTAAAATTATTAAATAAAACATATAAGAATAATTAAGAAGTCACTGTTGCTCTTTTAACAGACTTTAAGTTTAAAAATAAATAAATATAAACTTTACTTACTTGGATTCTTGGACTTTGAACCATGAATTGTCATCTGCTTGGCAAAATCACCCCTTGTATTTTCATACTTGTCCACCTGGCTACTTATTTTATCCCTCAGATTTGTATCAATGATCATCTTTTTAAGGACCTCATTAAACCTCATCCTCAACTCTGAAGAGTATGCAAAGTTGTCCTCCTTAATATCAAAAAACTTACCTGAGTTAGGAAAAAAGATTAAATTTCATCCTCAACCGTGAAATGTATGCAAAACTATCATCTTTAATATCAAAAGGCTTAGCTGGATTAAGAAACAAAGCCGCCCCGTACAAGTCTACCTTCATTTGGGATTCCCATCTCCTCTCCACAATGGATATAACTTTATTTGAAAGCCTAATTTTTTTCTGAAGGGCGTCTTTAATTTGGTGTTTTGCCAAATTTATAGCTGCACTAAGTTCTGCCATAGCTGGTTTTTCATCGCCAAATTTATAGTCGAGACGCCCTAATACAATTTCTCCATTGAAAGGACATCATCATGAACTTTTGATCCTGCAGCAGTATTAGCTAATTTGGAGTTGAACCAATCTTCGCCACCAAAGAGTTTCCTTAGCGCATCTTGATTTTTATATAAACTCTGCAACGTAAGAAATGCAGTAGCAAATCTTGTAGCTCCTGGTCTCACAATATCTTTACCTCCAGTCTTCTCCCTCATTGCACTTAGCAGTCGACTATGTCTGTAAATAAAAGTTGTAATGTTTCTACCGTGTGTGATACAAACACTAAACTCGTTCAACTTAGCAATATCCTCCAACATAAGGTCTAAGCAATGCGCAGCACAAGGAGTCCAATATAATGTTGGGATTCTTTCGCATAATCGTTTCTCGGCTGCTTTAAAATTGGCACCATTGTCTGTTACAACCTATAAGAAAAAAAGGAATCAATACATAAATAGGGAAAGTATCACGTGGAACCCCCACCTTTTCATGGATCCATGGATCCCTCTTTGCATCCGTTGATTGCATTTACTGTTTGCATTTTGGACGCACCAGATTGTGCCAGCGCATTAATGAGCATGTGCAACTCACGTGTGCATTTGTCATGTGCATTTCACGTGTGCATTTCAAAAATGCAAACACGTGGCACAATCTGGTGCACACAAAAAATGCAATCAACGGTGATGAAGGGGGATCCATGGATTCATGGAAAGGGGGGTTCCACATGATACTTCCCCTACATATATATATCAAAAGGAAAAAAATATGAACTATTAATGTAACTACCTGAACAACATAGTGTCTCCCAATCTTATTGATTTGTTCTTCAATCAAATCAGCTAGCATGGATGCATCTTGAATCTTACTTGACACATCCACTGAACTTAGAAAAAAGTCTCCTCATGACTATTAGCCAAAAAGTTAATCAAGTGTCTTGTCCTTTTATCGGTCCATCCATCGCACATAAGTGTACAACCATAAAGTTTCCATGACTTTTCATGGTCTTCTTTTATCTTGTTTATCCCTTTCTTTGATTCCTCAAGCAATGGCAAGCGTAATTTATGATAGGTAGGCGGCTTCCAACCTGGTCCAAGTTGTCCTATAGACTCAACCATAATCTCATAACTTCGAGAGTGTGTAACGTTAAATGGTATGCCATTCTCATAGAAAAAATTTGCCACATGCATTTCTGTTCTTTTCTTTTCTTCCTCGGATTTACGACAAGTATCAAGAGTAGTTTGACGGGAACCTTTGCGATATCTCTCTTCAACCACTTCTTCCGGAGTCTTTCGAAACATGGAAGCAACTGTCTTCACTGTTTTTTGTTGTGGCACTTTAAACCTTAGAGTCTTTTGTCTTTTTGACGACGAAGCTTGAAAACTTGTCTTACTAGAAGCTGAAGCAGACATTGAAGTCTCATTTGCAGAACCTTGAACTTCAAGAACATCATCATCTCCGTCCTCAGTATCATCATCTAGCAAAATAGATGTCTATTTTGATCCCTTTGCAATCTGAGCTTGCATTTCTTTTATAATCGCAGTTGTGGTATTTGGACACTTTGTAACATCTGTAAACGTACCAGCAAGATGCTTTTTCAATCTTACAGCCCCTAATGACATTTGCTTACCACAAATAGTGCATTGGGTCATGTCCTTTCTAATTGGATCAGTGTAAAATCCGTACTTTCACGCTGGATCTATTGAAATTTTCAGGTCAGGGAGTTGCCACACTCACCTGATGGCTTTTGAAATAGTTATAACATGTATGCTTGGTGTTAAAATCATATATATATTTAGTGTTTTTTTGTCGAAAATCATTCTCTTAATACTTAAATTTTAACGAAACTACCCCTTCAAATTTTTTTTTGAGATAACCAGGATTCCGCGGATTGAAACAATAGGATCCTAAAAAGATTGACATTTTTGAAACTCAAACCTCAAACTTAACACAACCGAAATAACATATCTCAAAGTTAATATTTTTGATAATTTTCCTATGTTTCCATTATAAACATAGCTATATGTATGTTGACTAATTTCAGAGGTACCGAGCTCCATTGTGCGAGAGAAGATCATTGGCAAGAGACATATTAATGTTTCCCTCGACATATACGGAAGTAAAGCAACTGCTGAACGCGTTGTTAAAAATGGATGGAAGATGTAGAAAATATGTGAAACCAGACTCAAGTCAAGAAGACAAAAGAACGAAGTATCTGAAATAAAATTGAACTCAATATTATGATGCAGAAATAGCTGGGTATTGGAGTCTCATATTTGCTCTTGAATTTACAAGTTAATCTTCTTATAGACTGTGATCAGATTTTATGAGACATAAATTTTGTAAGATCGTAAGACGTATTCATAATATGAATTCGTCAAATTAATATTTAATACGCAAAAATACACGGCGGTTTAGAATATAACCGTTAAATAGATCAAAATCTACGCCGAGGATGATTTCCTAATAGAATTTGTATGTTTTACTTAATTCCCTTATAGACTAGTTTGTGTATAGTATGTGTGCCTGCTGGATGCAATAATGTTTATTGAATAAAAATATACGAAATGGATTTATTATATGTGATGTCTAATGGAGATTGTTGGGAACTTTTGTGCATGGGAAGGAATGGAGGACCCTTCCTTAGGTAGTGTTGTTGATATCAGCCCGACGCAATGGCCAAAGAGTTCCTTAAAATTGCGCAAAATTATCTAATTTCTATAATTCAATTTTGGAAATGAGATAATGATTTTGTATAGGGGTGGATCTATATTTTCTAGGGACGGGCCTGTTATGATATTGTTGCAGGATGACCTCATAGGGTCATCATCTATTGAATATATAGATGGTGATGGAATACAAACAGAGTACAAGCGGAAAGAGAGGAGACGCAGCTCCAGGAATAGAGACCGGTTCCTATTCTGTGTTTAATACCCCCCTCAATCTGGACAGTGTATAACTAAGTTTAGATTGCGTCGAAACTGACTGAAAAGAGGAGCTGCTAAAGGCTTAGTCATGATGTCGGCTACTTGATCTTTGGAGGAAATGAATCGAACGACGAGTTGACGAGATGAAACACGCTCTCGAACAAAGTGGTAATCAACTTCAACATGCTTTGTGCGCCGATGAAAAATGGGATTAGCAGACAAGTGGGTTGCTCCAATGTTGTCACACCATAAGTTGGGAGGTCGTATCTGAGGGATCCCAAGTTCACGTAGCAGGACTTGAATCCAGATTAGTTCAGCAGTAGCATTGGCGACAACTTTATATTCAGCTTTGGTACTGGACCGCGACACAGTCGGTTGTTTGCGTGAGCTCCAAGAGATAAGGTTGCCGCCAAAGAAGATGGCATAACCTCCTGTGCTACGACGATCATCTGGATTTCCCGCCCAGTCAGCATCGGAGAAAGCACAATAAGCAAGAACTAGTCTTTGTGAGGCACAAGCCAAGGTCAGAGGTTGCATGAAGATAACGCAATATGCGTTTCACTGCTGCCCATTGCACAGTGGTCGGTGCGGAGAGAAATTGACAAACTCGATTTACACTGAACGAGATATCAGGCCGTGTCAATGATAGGTATTGGATAGCACCAACCACACTTCTGTACTTTGTAGCATCTGTGGCAGAGAGTAGGTCACCACTATGCAAAGACAATTTGTAACTTCACAGCATAGGAGTAGGAACTCCTTTAGAGGTAACCATATTAGTTCGGGACAGGAGGTCTTGAATATATTTGTGTTGAGTTAAAACGAGCCCAGTGGATGTATGATGCACTTCAACACCAAGGAAGTAACCAAGAGCACCAAGATCTTTCACCGCAAAATCAAGTTGTAAAAGAAGGCGAGTTGTGGCCGATGATGAGGAGCTAATAATTATGATGTCGTCAACATATATGAGAATATACATGTGAACGCCCCCTCTGTTGAAGATGAATAGAGAAACATCAGCCTTAGAAGCTCGAAATCCAACTGTAAAAGTGTGGAGCTTAAGCGAGAAAACCAAGCACGCGGAGCCTGTTTAAGACCATAAAGAGACTTGTCCAATTTGCAAAGATGAGTAGGATGATTCAATCCACAAAGCCCGGTGGTTGTTTCATATAAACATCCTCACAAAGAACACCATGTAAAAAAGCATTTTGAATATCAATCTGTCGAAGAGACCACCCCCGAGATACAGCAAGAGACAGCAAAAGTCGAATAGTAGTAGGTTTCACCACAGGGCTGAAGGTATCATCATAATCAACACCATATTGTTGCTTAAAGCCCTTTGCAACCAACCGCGCCTTGTAACGATCTATAGATCCATTTGGTTTGTGTTTCAGTTTGAAGATCCACTTGCAGTCAATAACATTAAGACCAGCACTAGGGGGAACAAGGTGCCATGTTTATTCTTGACAAGAGCCTGGAACTCATCATTCATTGCACGTCTCCAGAGAGGATGCGCTAGTGCTTCTACATGAGAGGACGGTTCTGCAGCAGGAGCTCGGACAACAGAATATGTAACTGTCCCATCAGTACGAACTTTTGGACACTTTATATTGTGTTGAAGTCGTGTTCCATACGTATGGACTGGAGGAGTTGTAGCACTTGCTTCAGATTGATGGATAATAGTTTGATTAGGAGGTGATCTTGTGGGAGAGGTAACAAGTTCCTGAGGTGAAGACTCACTATGGGTAGAAAGTGGAGTGGACCCCAAAGCTACTGAATCATGTTCTGTTTCTGCAACCTGATCACTTAGGGAATTCAATGTTGGCACTATTCCCAAAGGTGTTTCTTGTGTTAATCCAACCTGTGGTTCTGCATCCAAAGAATTAGCAGGAGACAAAATATGCATATTATTAATGTTCAAATTAAAACTGCCACTGTCCTGGGAAGACTCACTTTCAGACGAAGGACTAGTGGAGAAAGGAAATATTGATTCATCAAAAACAACATCACGAGAAATAAAGACACGACCAGAATCCCTATCAAGACATTTGTACCCCTTATGAAGAGAGCTATACCCTATAAAAACACATGCTTTAGAGCGAAAAGACAGTTTGTGTTTGTTGTAGGGTCGGAGGTGTGGCCAACATGCGCAACCAAATACTTTTAACATAGAGTAGTTGGGCAAGAAAAGACGTTCTAAAGGGGACAATTTATCAGTGACCCTGGTGGGAAGTCGATTAATAAGATATGTGGCTGTTAGGAAGGCTTCATCCCAAAATTTAATAGGCATGGAAGCATGAGCTAAAAGTGCAAGACCTGTTTCAACTATGTGACGATGCTTTCGCTCGGCCGAGCCATTTTGTTGATGGGTATGAGGGCAGGAAACACGATGTGCTATACCAAGGGGCCGAAAAAATTGATTATGGAATTTTTGGTACTCCCCACCCCAGTCCGACTGAACACACTTAATTTTTGTATCAAGAAGTCTTTCTACATGTGCCTGAAACTCTAAAAATATGCGCTGAGCATCAGTTCTATCACGCATCAAATAGATCCAAGTAAATTTGCTAAAGTCATCAATAAAACTGATGTAATACCTATAACCACCAACAGAGTGAGTCGCAGGACCCCATACATCAGAAAAAACAAGTTCGAGAGGTGAGGTGGAACGATTAACCGAATTTTGGTATGGTAATTGATGACTTTTGGCTAACTGACACGCATTACAAACTGAAGAACTCGACTCTCTAACAAATGGAAGATTATGAAGACTCAAAAGTGACCTGACAACTTGAGTAGAGGGATGACCGAATCGAGCATGCCACTTATCCGAGCTTGCGGTGACACTTACTAGGGCATGTTTAAGGGACTCAACATCAGATTGTGTAATAGGATATAGGCCGGACTCACACCTTCCTTTCAGGAGCAACTTCCTCGTTAGTCGATCCTTGATAAGAAAATAAAATGGATGAAATTCAAAGAAGACATTATTGTCACGAGAAAGCTTATGAACAGAGAGAAGGTGTTTAGAAATTTTAGGAACATGATGAACATTTTGTAAAGTAAGAGGACGAGTGGCAGTATTAATTGAACATGAACCAATATGCTTAATTTGCAAACCTACTCCATTACCGACTTGAACTGTTTCTCCCCCATGATAACGTTCATGCAAAGCCAGGCGATCCAGATCATTTGTTATGTGATCAGTAGCCCCCGTGTCACTGTACCAATTAGGATCCACTTTGTAGGAGAGTTAGAAGCCACAGCAGCAAAAGGTGGCTCACTTTGATATGATTCATCCATTCGATGCCAACATTTGGTTGTTGTGTGCCCTTCACGACCACATATTTGACACTGGGGACGTTTAGAACCATCACGAGCAGCGAGGTTAGGTGGACCTCGACTCCTACCAGGCTGACCACGGCCGCGAGAGCGACCACGACCACGACCACGACCACGAGTTTGTTGTTGGTCACCACGCCCTGCATAGTTTGCCGAGGCTCCAACGTGAAGTTGCATCTCAGCCTGATGTTGGAGTTGGCGGGCCTCAAATGTCATAAGATGCATACACATCGTCGAGGGTGAGAGCCTCACTTTTGGTTGTGATAGAGGTAACAAATGGATCATAGTCTGACCCGAGTCCAGCTAAGAGATAGGCAATAACTTCATCGTCACGGAGAGGAGCACCGGCTGCAGCCAACTCAGAGGCAAGTCCCTTAACCTTGCGGAAGTAGTCGGAGGCAGAGAGATCCCTCTTCTTGGTGGTGGCAAGGTCTATTCTGATTTGGACGGCTCGAGCACGCGTAGCGGATGAGAACATACGTTGTAGGGTCCAAGCTTCTTTTGAAGTTTCTGCAGACACCACATCTTGAAGAACTTCCTCGCTCATTGAGGAGAGGAGACCACTAAGAACCTGTTGGTCTTGGTCATACCATCGGTCATACGCCGGTTGGGTATGAGACTGACACCCGCAACGGTAGATGACTCTACATGCTTTTCTGGTGTCGGCTTGGATCCATCTATAAAGCCCATAAGTTTTGTACTCCGCAAATATGGGAGGAGCTGGGCGCGCCATAGGAGAAAATTATTTTTATTGAGACGAATGGTAACGGCCTGGTGAATTGGAATAAAAGCAACGTTTGACATTGCAGTAGGATTGGAGATGGTGGGGGAGGTGGCGGGGGAAGAAGAAGATGGGGTAGACATGTTTTTCAAAGAAAAAATAATGGTTGTGAAACCATGTTATGATATTGGCGCAGGATGACCTCATAGGGTCATCATCTATTGAATATATGGATGGTGATGGAATACAAACAGAGTACAAGCGGAAAGAGAGGAGACGCAGCTCCAGGAATAGAGACCGGTTCCTATTTTGTGTTTAATAGGGCCCAGGCCCTCAATGAATATTTTTATTATGTTTTGATAATAAATTTAATCTTTATAATATAATAATATTTTTGATAAATATTTTTGAAATACAAATAATAATAAAAATCTTGTTTTTTAAAAAGCCAAGATGTATTTTTTCATTTGATTTTAGATTTTAGATTTTATTTGATCTCGTTCAATTTCAAGTTTATTGTCTTTATATTCATTTTTGAAAGCAAATAATATTTTTAAAAGAATTGATTTGAAAACTCTATTTTGTAGTATAAGATTTGTATGACAAAAAACTACGGGGTAAGTAATATCATCTTCAAAATTATTATGTTATATTAACTAAAAATTAAGTGTAATTACATTTATAAGTTGATTTAAATAAACAATCGATATGTTATGGTTTCGTGTCGCAAAAAAAACAATATTTTTTGTTCAACCTAACTCATTGTGTAAGACACTTCTATGTAAAAGCTTCAATATTTTCTTATATATTCAAGACGTTTAAATAATTGGATTATTAGATGTATTAAAATTTATTATTTATATATAAATATTAATGAAACACTTAATGAATTTTTATATTGGATTAAGTTCTAGGAGGACATTAAATATTTGTGAGACGGTAGGATAGAATCTCGTCCGTTGATTTGATTAATCTGACGGTTGAGATTAAAGTTAGTTTTTATTAAAGTTGGCGGTTGGATTTGCAAAAAACATGTGGCGGTTGAGAATCACGGTTATCAATATCAACCGTTGGATTAATAGGAATCAATGGTTGAGATGATGTCTTACTGTCTCACAAATAATTACTTGTCCTCCTAGAACTTTACTCTATTTATATTTATACATACAAAAAAACTAAGAATTTATAGAAGTTTTACATTGCCCCAAATTTGAAAATTTTCTACATCCGACACTGATTTAGTATATTAATATCATATACAATATATTTCCTTCAAGATACTGTTGATTAAATTTGAATATTTATTAGGATTAATTGCAGTGAACCACCATTATAATATGGTGTTTTGCAGTAAACCACCATTATAATTTTTTTTTCTCGAAACGAGTATATTATAACATCGCCGTTAATAGAAAACCACCAATTTAACTGTTTCGTTAGAAATTGTAAAACACGCGCCATACGACGCGTGGGTATATAACTTTAATTCAGAAAATTTCAAAAAACCACCATTATAATGTCTTGTTTTGCAGAAAAACCACCATTATAATGTCTTGTTTTGCAAAAAACCACTATTTTAACAAATAATCACAAATGACTGTGGCTATGATTGTGGCTATCTTTGATTAGTAAAGCAATACACGTTTATTAATTTATAATCCATACTAGACACGAAACCTAATGGAAGCATATTTGCAGTTGCGGGTGTTGTGAGAAGCTGTTATATTTTAGCTCAGAGTCGATCTTTAAGATCAATATAGAAAAACAATTAGAGTTTAAAAGTAGTGATATAATAAATCATATTTCGTAAGATAAAATGAGAAAGTTATTTATATTTAACTTCCATCGAGTTTAAAAGAATTGAACCGTGCAGTCGATAATCATTAAACATTGATAATAAACTCTCAAACAAGAGTTTCTTTTTGTATTTCTTACATTATTTTCTTCATTGACTTCCATCGAGATTAAATTAAAGCACTATGTAGCTAGTAGATACTTATCAACGAGTAAAATTATCATATGAGCCTCTGATCTAGCATGAACAGTGCAGGTGGAGTATTCTGATAATAAGTTATTAAAATGGTGGTTTTTCGTAAAACTGAGATTTTTCGGTAATATTTTATTGCCACGTGTACACGCACTTAACAGAAGTTTTAACGGAACAGTTAAATTGGTGGTTTTCTGTTAACGGCGATGTTATAATATACCCGTTTAAAAAAAAATTTATAATGGTGGTTTAGTCCAAAACACCATATTATAATGGTGGTTTACTGCAATTAACCCTATGTATTAGTATCTTTTATCTAAAAGATATATTTTCTTTTTAAGAAATCAAAGATAACTAGAGAGACAAAGGAAACCATAAATGATTAGTGTAAGTATAACGACAAAAGCTCAAATCAAGACGCCGGTCGAATCAGAGGGCAAGAGTTCGAACATAAGTATCTAGACAACAAAGCAGCATAACTTGTAGCAGACTTTGTGCTTCTTTGGTGGTTGTCTGCAAAGCGAAAGTGTCGTGAGTTGTTTCAGGTTGATATGAGTACGAATAATAAGTGGATCTTACACGAAAGGTGTGTTTGGGTGCTAGTCAATTTTGAGTATTATGTACAAGGAAAGTACGGATAACAATAAAAGTATTTCACATAGTGTTTTTCCTCAAGCATCGATTGTGCATCGATTGAACTTCGGCTGTGCTTGAGATTTTTACTCTAAAAATTACTTACTCTATCCTTACTTTACTTTTCTGCATAATATTTTATGAATCAGAGCTTAAGGACATGTTTCACAGTGTACCTCAATAACTTAAGCTAGCATAAAACTATCCACAGAGATATCAAAGCATATTTGGTGCTGAAAATATTTATTAAATTGCCTAGAAGACATGCTAACACACCCAAAAATGCCCTATTGATACAAGATGCATGATAAGCTCGGATCAAATCCTGCAAAGAAAAAAGCTCATTGCCAGAATGACTAATTTTTACCATTGGAAAAATAGCGGAGTCATAGCATCATCAACAAATGAAATAATAGCATGGACATCATTAAGGTGCCAATCCAATAAATATCTACGAAAAGAGTTATCACCAAATCATCATTCCTAGGTTTAACTCAGAAATATTAATATCCATCTGTAAATTATTACATAAATATGAATTTCAGCTTATACAAATAATCTGAAAATGAGGTCAGTTATTTGAGAGGGGATAAAGTTCAAGTAAGACAACATATATTATGTGAGACAATGAGACATGATCAACACCGTTGATTCTCATCAATCTAACGGTTTAGATTAATAACCGTCACACATAACCGCCACGTGTTTTGTGCATATAAATTCCTAAATTGAATCAAAGTTCAAACTGTTGAAAAATATTACTAGAACATGCAAGTACTACAAGCTAAATAATATAATAATTCAGCAATAGCAATAATACAAATATAAACAACAGTACTGAATTAAAATAAAAACAGGAAGAGGTACAAAACCGAAAAATCACATTGCTGAGGCTCGCTTTGCGATGTCCTTAAAGCTATATTGCCCCCGTACAGGTGCTGGGTTTGATCGACAATTAGCCTCCTAAGATACAACAGCAGGACCTTCTGATCAATGGCACCGGATTGAAGAAGGCGAAGGGATGGCTGTCTTTTACTATCATCGGAATCACAGAAACTCAAGTGGAGAACTGCTGAAATTGTTTGTATTGTTGTTGATGATTGAAGGAGAAGAGCTGCCATGTATTTATACTGCTGCAGACCAGTGGGGTAGAGATTAATCCGCCCACACAAGTCTCCACCACCCCTCAACGTCTCCCAAAAAACGTGGGAAGTGGACTGACTCGGTTTGGATTTCTCAACAGTCATAAAGACTGACTGGACGAAATTCGACGTGCACATGATGCGGGCGCACAAGTATGACCAATCCTGACCATCCGGGCTCGAGAATTCCCCCTGGGCGCGCGAGACATTTTCGTGTGGCTTTGTATAACAAATTATACATGGTCATTTGAGATCATATATGAACTTATATTTCTTCCCACCATTTTCCTATGTGGATAACAACCAAAATGATCTAGGGATCCATTCCTCATGGACTCACTAGACTCATGTTTTGGTCCCTACTTTGTACAACATTATCTCCTTCATTTCGAGTCCGTTTTTAAAGTTCGAATACTCAAACACATACTAGACCTTGCAAGGATTTTTTCTTATGTTTTAAGTTTTTCGATTCGAGACTCGTAGCCCCTTCAAAAACGACTCACAAAATGGGGCGCACTCTCATTTTACTTCACTAAATTCCAACACAAACTAATCACAACCATCAATTTTAAAAAATTAAAGGTCATGATCTTGTCCTTCCATCTTACATATATTTAGTGTCCTTCTCGATTTCAACCCATTTGAGAGGTAGTTAATGTAGTTGCTTAAACTTGGAGGATTGTCAACAAAATGAGAGCATATCAGAGTCATGCGTTTTGGCCTCACTTAAAAGGCAATGCTACTACTGTTCAAGACAGCGAGAAGTGTGAAAAATCCTAGAGCGATTGCAAAGATGAAGGCGACCGAAGACGACGTTCGCTTGAGCTGCTGCTCAATCCATCGCTCCCATAACGGTTTCTGGGTGATCCGAAGTTGCTGTGTCCACTAAAAGTGAAGACCAGCAACATTGGAAGTGCAACAACTCTCTGCATCTCAAGCTTAGGGAAGTACCTCTCTGTTTTTGCTCTAAGTTAGGTTTAGATCTCAGATAGAGCGTATTTTGGTGTTGGCTTGTGTCACTGCATGCCTGGTTGTGTGTCTAAACCTTTCACTGCTTAGTAAAGTTTAATATATATCCCCTATCTTTAGGTACGGCGAGGTTTTCCTCCGCCAAGCTGTCGGGTTAAATCTCTGCACTTAGTCTAAGTATTTTTGTGTGTTTATTAACCTCAAATCTGAAATAAACCCTAAACAAAACTTGACCTAAGCTAAAACTGAGTTGCTTGTTTATTTTACATGGTTTGAACAAAGTTTGATATCAAAGCCAGAATAGATATTTGGTATTTCGGGCTTTAGGTAAGTCTTAAAGATAGTGTTTGAGTATCATTGACGCTCTGTCTATTGAGGCTAGTCGGTGCTCAGATTATATTTTTGCTTGCCTTTGTCTGCTTGTTAATCTGTTCTTAAGTTATTGTTTCCTGAAAGTGTTCACGACTTATTTGTTCTTTTTCATTGTGTAGAAAACAACAGAGGAAGCTAAATAAGCAGAATGTCGGACAATATGAAGATCAAATTATTTGATGGCCAAATGGACTTCTCCATGTGGAAGGTAAGGATGAAGTGCATACTTTTGTATGACCGATGCTGACGAGTGGTCATAGAAATATGGCCCCAGAGACAAAAGAGCAGGATCAGACTAGTTTGACGAAATTAACCTCGTCTTCTATTCTGATGAGACTTACGAATGAAGTGACTTGAAAAATCCTTTATCATAAGACTTCTAAGAAACTTTGGAAAGACTTGAATAAACCAAACAAAATAGCTTTTTTCGTCTAATTTCTTTGATTTAAAAATGAATACTTTTCAAGTATTCAGGAAAATATGTTTCTCTTGTTGTTACAATTCAACTCTTTTAATAGGAAATGAACTAAGCTAATTAGGAAATATAAAATCTAAGTAAACATAATTAGATGATATAGTTCCAATAAAGTTGAAAGTCTAACTCAAATAGACTTGGAAATATTAAACATAATAATAAAATAGGGAATCTAATTTTTTGTTTTGTTTTTGATGGATAAGAAATCCTCCTGTATCACAATGACATTCAGAAACATATTTTTTTCATCAATTTAAGTAGTGGCTACTACTTTTTAATATGATACACATGGCAGGAACTTTAATCTAAACTAGGAGTTAGAAAGGGATCAAAAAATAAAGAGATAACTTTATGACATTGCTAGTGGTGAGTGGGCTTGTGATGCCTAGGACCAAAGTAGTCTTCATGAATACTTGGCATCCAGTGATGACGCTGTTGCTGTAGTTGGGGCTTCTTCTTGCTAATGTCACGCCAGTTGACAGCGCTGATCTTCTCCTTCTCACCACTACCATCTTTTCTTCAATGGCTGGATCACTAGACTTTCCTCTTCGTTCATGACTGCTTGTCCATGGACCAAAGACAGATATCTTTTGGTGCTCGAGCGAAACTGATGAAGCCATTGTTCTGTGGCGAATGCCTTCACCCAAAGATAAATGTAAAAATATATGTCAAACACAAAACTCTAACAACAAAAACAGCTACTTAATGTATATGCAGACCTCGAACTTCATGGAACAACAAGCACAGTGTTGTGAGAACAACAAGAGAAGATATGACCATGAATCTCATTAGCTGAACAACTTTATGGATAGCAGGTGCTAGGTGATCATCCAGGCAAAGAGAGAGGGAGAGGTGTTTGCAATGACAAACTTTGAGAGGCTTCTGAGGATTTCAAAGCTGACCACTTCCACGAGGTGAACTTCAACTTAAAAGGAGAGTAAATGTGGGTACACTTGTTGACGCATATATACATGTCCATGTTTTCAGGGGATGCCTAGCAAAACAAGGTCAACTTGACGTATGCATTCAAAAGAAAAAAATATATCCCACCGAATTCCCTTCTTCCATTTCATTCTGCCAATTCTTGTCACCATTATGGTTTTTGAAAAGTATGGAAGTGTTTTGTCAAATTGAAGTGGCCAATCATTGGGACTAACTATACCATGCAGAGCCCCACTGGCCACTGATGATTCAACTCAAATCTTTAAACTTAAATTGCGTACTTAAACTACATGATGCTACAAAGTAAGCAATAGCTATCTAGGGACAATTCTTAGTTCATGCATGACCTCTTTTAAGGACTGTCTCCCTATCAAAACCCTATTTTGAGGAACCCAACGTCATTTCAAATATATTATTATAATAAGCAGTGCAGTCACATTAATTAGCAATCAATTTGCTTAATAATATAGGGTTTTTTATCGGAAACCACCCCTATAATAGGTTGTTTTTGCAAGAACTACCCGTTTAAAAAAAGTTTTACGTAAACCACTCATATATTTTTTTCTGTTAATTTTGAACCACCCATATCAACTTTCGTTAATTTTGAACCACCCATATCAACTTCCGTTAATTTTGAACCACCCATATCAACTTCCGTTAATTTTGAACCACCCATATCAACTTCCGTTAAAAACCCATAAATATAAGTGTAAGTTATAGCAGTTGATAGAGGAAACACACTAGTTAAGTGTCGACTATGTTTCGAATGATTGGAAATACTGAAAATAAAAGTAGTGACAGAGCTATTTGGTATCGCACATCGAACGCTTCAACCATCAACTCGTTTCAAAGCGCATTGAGCTCCCCTTAAGAGCTCCTGCTCCATGACCTGGCATGGTAGTCCACACATTTCACATTCTTTCATTTACAACTACGGAAACCCTGTCAGATTAGTTTCGATTAAGCATCCCAAATCGACCTCAAGGACTCAAATTGTTGTATGCATAAGGCTTTGGTGAAATTACCTATTTTCTTTAGACGATATACATGTTCTGGCTCCTCATCATCAACAGAATTTGTAGGTTGTTCTACATACACTTCTTCTTTGCTAGTGTTTTCCTTAACATGTTCTATAATTAGTGTCGGTTCACCTCACTCATTTACACCATTCTCTATCACATTCTCACCATCTGTCTCAAAAATATGGGTATCCATTGATCTGCATTATTTTAGTTGGCTCTCCATCATTAACTATGTCATTTCATGCACACTCGTTCTTTGAGACAATGTGTTTCGAATGAATGGAAATACTGAAAAAGAAAAGTAAAGACTGATATTTGGTATCCCACTTCGAGACAATGTGTCTGTACGTGTGGGGAGTTATTCCAACTCCAACAGTCAGCAATCCACTAGTAACGATCGAAAAATGAAATACAAACTTACAAGACTCCCTCTTCAATCCATTCAACCACCGAACCGTCTAGATCCTAGCTCCCTTAGTGTACGTAGTGCTCCCCACTCTATGACTTGTCACACTAGCCTCTGTTCTTTTGAACGCTGCCTGTTGGGAGAACATTGAAAAAGAAGAAGCACCGTTCAGTAGAATAGAGTCTGGTTTGTCCTCTTTAGGGTTCTCCGAAATCACTGGCCTCCTCCCGGATAGATAGGACACAATCATCAGTTCTCTCCTGAACCACTGATCTCCTCCCGGTCCGTGAGGACAGATCTGTGTCTATCTCAACTTTTGTGAAACGTCAACCTTTAGCAGATTTTAGGCTTAGTGAATAAGCACAAACTTGAGCTCCGATCCTTTGATGATGTACTCTAACCACGTGTCCTTGTAGTCTCTTGAATATTTGTTTTAATCATTATCTGCTAACCAAATTTAGAGATTGTGTTTCCAAAAGATACTTCATGGATATGCAACTGTTTGATCTTCTCGAATATTCATATCTCCGAGAATATATCTTCCAATAATGCCGCTATCTACTCTGTCGTATATTTTGTTTTTGTTGTAGCATATTTTGCTGCGTCTCCTATTTTAGTTTTGCAACCATAATTATTTGATATTTTAATTTTGATCTATGTACTTTACTCCAATCATGACATAAATCAGTAGAAATAACAATAAGAATTCATTAGGCATTTCTTATTCTTGTCATTAATGTCTCAAAATTCACAAATTGACTTGCGTCACGAGACAAGTCTTTAATCAGAAAAGACAAAACCATTACATTTTGCGCAATTCCCATTGGTAAAGACCTATTTGCTACTTGCTAATGGTTTTTGAGCTATATAGTTAGAAAAGACAAACCATTATGTTTTGTCGCAACTTCATTTTGATGACATTGTCTTATGAGAGTGTAGTTTTTTCATGACATTGTCGCAAAAAGAGTGTTTAATAGAAAAAGTTGTACTAAACCTAATTTTTGACAGCGTTTAAATAAGTGCTCACTAAACCACCGACGATACATACGCTCAAACAATGAACGCTCTCTATAATAAGGACAATAAAGAGCGTTTAATAGAAACCGTTGTACTAAACCCTAACATTTTGACAAGGTTTAAATAACAGCTCTTTTTGGGTGAACCATATAGAGCGATTAGGAAGAATCGCTGTCAAATATTATAAGAGCAATAGAAAGCACTCTAAAAATACCGCTATCTATTGTTTGGTTTTAAAGAGCGTTTTCACAGACGCGCTGTCTACATTATATTTTAGAAAGCGTTTTACTAAGCGCTACGTATTATAGTAGTATAGATAGCGGTTTTAAAAATCGTTTTTCTTTGTCTGTAGAATAGACATCGCTGCGATAGACAGCGCAACAGGAACCGCTGTATGATGCATTAAAAAACACTGTCTATCATGTCCGTCTGTAGCAGTGTATCCTAAGGTAAAACTAAGTGATTTTGTTAGTCTCGGCGATCCGAGGCCAAACCGGCCAAGGATTTGCACCCCCTTGCGCCCTTGCGTGGGTGTTTTCATATATCTTTCTATAACAACTTATGAATAACCAAAGTGTGGCTATATATATAGTCAAACAATTTTTCCATACCCACCTATGTGAGATATAAGAATAAAAAGTCTTGACATCCTCAATGGACTCAATTTCGACATATTTTCCAATGCAACTTCGAACGTCGATAACTCACTCAATACTCAATCAGTTTCGACATTTCAATCTTATAGTACACACCGGAAGGAATTTTATCAATACTTAAACTATTTGATTCGATGTACACAAGACACTGAAATTGGTTCTCGAAAATGAGTCAAACTCTTTTTCTTCACAAATTTCTAACAGTCTTTCAGTCTCACAGAACCATAAATTTTTTAAAATTTTAAATTTTTAAATTTTTTTAAATTTTTTTAAATTTTTTTAAATTTTTTAAATTTTTTAAATTTTTTAAATTTTTTAAATTTTTTAAATTTTTTAAATTTTTTAAATTTTTTAAATTTTTTAAATTTTTTAAATTTTTTAAATTTTTTAAATTTTTTTAAATTTTTAAATTTTTAAATTTTTTAAATTTTTTAAATTTTTTAAATTTTTTAAATTTTTTAAATTTTTTAAATTTTTTAAATTTTTTAAATTTTTTAAATTTTTTAAATTTTTTAAATTTTTTAAATTTTTTAAATTTTTTAAATTTTTTAAATTTTTTAAATTTTTAAATTTTTTAAATTTTTTAAATTTTTTAAATTTTTTAAATTTTTTAAATTTTTTAAATTTTTAAATTTTTTAAATTTTTTAAATTTTTTAAATTTTTTAAATTTTTTAAAATTTTTAAATTTTTTAAATTTTTTAAATTTTTAAATTTTTTAAATTTTTTAAATTTTTTAAATTTTTTAAATTTTTTAAGTTTTTTACAATTTTATGATTTTTTTAATTAATAAAAAATGAAAAATCAAATTCTAACGGAATAATTAACAGAACTGCCGTTGGGTGGTTAAACCCTAATGGAAAAATTTATAAGAGCGATTTTCGGTAAATAGACATTATAAGGGTGGTTTCAGTAAAAATAGTTTATTATAAGGATGGTTTTGGATAAAAAAATCTTACAAAATTGATAGAGAAAATAAAATATATAATTGAAATTGATTGAAAGTGGAAAGCATTAGGGAATACATAAAAAGAAAAGTGAAAAGGGACACAAATGAAGGTTTATATGTGAGAACTCTAACCAACACATTACAGTATAATCTAACCAATTGAGTTTAAAATAAGGTTGTCAGAGTTGCAGGTTGCTGAAGAGAGATCCCCTCGTGCGGGTCACGTTCAAACTGACCTTCACTTTGTTCTAAATATGTAGGACATTAATTCGTACGTTCATTTTTTAATCTAATTGATGATATTTAAAGATAATATTTTTAACCGTTTCGTATTTTGCGCGAACATGTTCCTGATTTGATTAAAACATAATATTTCTCAACCATTAGATTATCAAAATCAAAAATCAAGATATTGTCTTAATGTCTCATAAAACTTCTTTGTCTTACAAGAACCTAACCCTTAACCCAGTTCTATATATAGAGGAATATCTCATATGGATTTCTCTATTTTGATGGATCCATGAAACATATTTTGCATCCGTTGATTGCATTTCATCAAAAGCTGAGATTGCACTACGTCATTGCATTTGTCATGTGCATGCTATGTGCAAAACATTTGCAACTCATATGTCTCATTAATGTGTTGACACAATCTAGTGCATTGATAAAATGCAATCAACGGATGCAAAATAGATTTCATAGTTCCACCAAAATAGATGGATCCACGTGAATAAATATCTATATATATATAAGGAAAGTATCATGTGGAACTCCCACCTTTTCATGGATCCATGGATCCCTCTTTGCATCCGTTGATTGCATTTACTGTTTGCATTTTGGACGCACCAGATTGTGCCAGCGCATTAATGAGCATGTGCAACTCACGTGTGCATTTGTCATGTGCATTTCACGTGTGCATTTCAAAAATGCAAACACGTGGCACAATCTGGTGCACACAAAAAATGCAATCAACGGTGATGAAGGGGGATCCATGGATCCATGAAAAGGGGAGGGTTATATAGGGGTTGTATCATGTGGAACCCTCCCCTTTTCATGGATCCATGGATCCCCCTTTGCAACCGTTGATTGCATTTACTGTTTGCATTTTGGACGCAGCAGATTGTGCCAGCGCATTAATGAGCATGTGCAACTCACGTGTGCATTTATCATGTGCAACTCACGTGTGCATTTCAAAAATGCAAACACGTGGCACAATCTGGTGCACACAAAAAATGCAATCAACGATGATGAAGGAGGATCCATGGATTCATGGAAAAGGGGGGTTCCACGTGATACTTCTCCTATATATATACTTGATATTTGTATTGACCGTTTACCGCATTACACCTAAACATGAATTATGACTTAAGTACTAATTTGGATTCCAACCACTAAAACATGAACCCGTCCATCATGGGTTGATTCCTTGATTTAGAGTTATTTAAGTTATGTTTACTTTTTTTTCTTAGAGAAGTTATGTTTACTTTTTTTATTAGAGAAGTTATGTCTACTTTTTTTATTAGAGAAGTTATGTTTACTTTTTTTATTACAGAAGTTATGTTTACTTTTTTTATTACAGAAGTTATGTTCACTTAAATTCAAATTGTGATGTACTGTATACTTAGTTTAGTACAATTGAGCTCACTCAATTTACTTTAAATTATTACAAAAGACTTCTTTTAAGTTTTCCAATTGAAATAAAGAATATTCAGAGGGTTGCATGTTTGCTTCCTCATGTCAAATGAGGATAGGAGAGATTTGGGATAATGATCTCTTAACGGTACTTGTGTTGAAATGCTAACTATAAATTAAAACGGTAATTAATGGTGAATATAATTACTTAATGCACGTGATGTTGGTTCGCCTTTTGATGATGGGTCGTGTGATCGTGCGGGAGCCCGATCTTATCCCGACAAAAGTACTAACTTGTGACTATTGTATACACTTCCATTAATTTTTCTTACAAAATGATTTACATTACAGTATTTGTACTATGAAATATGGGCACATTTGATTTCATTAAATACGTTTGTTATGGGAGTGCAAAAGATGAGCATATATAGAAGTTTGCTTAGAAGAATAGCTGAGATATAATTCAGGAAGCCCTAATTATTAGGGCTTAGTGGTGTGTGAGTTGTGCTTGTCTCCAGATGTTTGCCACCTTCAATAAAATGTCTGTTTACTTTTAGGAGCTTGGTGGTGGCGTTATAGTGTATTGTGATCGATAGCCGAGGCTTGTTTTGTTCCATGGAAACCGGGTGTGATATCCCAGATGTCTCACAAAATAATTGTGGTACAGTGGCATTACTTATACCGAAATCAAGGAATATGAAATGACAACATTAAGTTTTGGATAACACTTTATTTGTTGTATTTTGAATTGAAATATTTTAATAAATTTTATAATACCGAATAATAGGGCAAATTTCAAGGAAGACGAATAAATATGTGTAGGACGTTGAGACACGATTCTAATCGTTGATTACTTATTATACAACGGATGAGATTTAAACTAAAATAACCTTTAACTCCAACCACCCGTTTTTTTTGCAAATCCAACCGCCCAATTAATTAAAAATCAACTTTAATCTCAATCATTGGTTTAATCAAATCAACGATAGAGATTATGTCATTCCGTCTTACAAATATTTATTGTCTTTTCAGATCCCATTCCTTGAATAATAACATTATATTTAGATGCACTTCAATTTAATCCATTTCCATGGTTTTATACATCAAAATAATTTTATATCTTGAAGATTTGAGAAGATAAATCGAGTTAGAACTAGAGAGACATTAACTTTATGTGAGACCGAATGACTGAATCTCATTCGTTATTTATGATGAATCAATGGTTGAGAGTAAAGATAGTTATTAACTAATTTAGGTCCTTGAGTTTGTAAAAAAACGGACGCTAATATTTAGCAGTTTTTCTAAGTTTCATCCATTAGATAAAGATAATTATTAATTTATTTAGGCAGTTGAGTTTGCAAAATAATTGGCAGTCATATTTGGCGGTTTTTTTTCTTGAAGTTTTATTAGATAATTAGTCAACGGTCGAGATCACGTATCACCATCTTACATAAAACTATTAGTCCTTCTTGAACCTTTTTTGAGAAGGGAAATTGCATCTTTCTTCTTACCTCTCCTAAATCAGTAAAACCTACAATTATATACATACGTACATGAACGAATATGTTTTAGTATAAAACTAAAGGTCCTCACATCTCTCTTGTGAATCTCCATAAATACTCCTTCACCCAACACACAAATCTCTCTATGCCTCTCTCTCTACTTCACTCAGCATATATCTTATAGCTCTCTTTCATAAAACAATGGTATGTCTCATCATCCTCTTGTTAGTCCAATTATGGCTCCAAAATGAGTTCTGTTCCATCAGAATTTTGCGTCTTTGAGAGTTGTGTTATATTGTATAGAGTAATTACATGATAGACAACATATCTTTTGGAATTATGGTGATCAAATGATGATCATCTATTCTTTTAATTATGAGTCTTATGCTGTATGGAGATACGTAATTTGAGTGGTGAGATTTATTGTTATGTAGGGAATTAAAAGGCCTGGATGGTTGGATGCACTCTACACTGAAGAATTCTTCATTGGGTGTCCAGATCATGAGTATGCTAAGAAGAATGAGAAGAATGTGTTGTGCGTGGATTGCTGCCTGAGCATCTGCCCTCATTGCATACCCTCTCACTGGTCCCATAGGCTCCTCCAAGTGAGGAGGTATGTGTATAATGAAGTTATAAGGCTGGGAGATCTTGAAAACCTCATCGACTGCACAAACGTTCAGGTATATATAGTAAAAATATAGTTTATACAATCCTTTTGACATATTTGAGATGATTAGGGTTTTAAACTGTGCCATATTTTACATTTGCAGGCATATACAATCAATAGATCAAAAGTGGTGTTTATAAAGAAGAGAAGACAAAATAGGCAATTCAAAGGCTCTGGGAACTATTGCACTTCTTGTGATAGAAGCCTACAAGAGCCCTATTTCCACTGCTCACTCGGCTGCAAGGTATTGCATAATTCAAAGGCATTGTTATTTAATGCTTCTCATAATTATTGATGCTCTCATAATCCGTCTGCTATCCATAATTATCTGTCCATAAAGGGTTTTGGTTCCTGAGACGTTTATCATGAAGTAATACTTTATGCATTAGAATCACACTCTCTTGTTTAAAAATATTGCAGGTTGAATTTGTCCTAAAACACAACAAGGACCTTTCCCCATACCTGAAGAACTGCAAAACCCTCCATCTAGGTCCTGACTTCTTATTCCCCCAAGATATGATGCTGCCCATGATGGGAATCCGCAGTATCGATGTTAATGTTGAGCACCAAGATCACTACGCCATCAATGATCTCACACTCTCGACAATTGTGGACTCGTCATCAGAGGAGCACGTGAGCAGCTCATCTGGATCAGAGAACACAAGCTTCTTCTTCTTTGATACTCATATTGTTCGGAAGAAGAGAAGCGGTCTGACCTATGTTCGCTCTACATCCCCCATCAACCACGGCAATGTCTTGCAAACGCATCAAGAGTTGATGATGGTCAACAGAAGGAAAGGCATTCCTCAAAGATCGCCATTTTACTAACTATTGCTGGTTTGTTTACACGGTCTAATAAATGTTAGTACTAATTTTTTACTACTGCAAAAAATTTAAAACATGTCACAGTCTACTTCGTTTTTAACTAAGTTTATCCATTTTCAATACTCAAAATACCATCCAAAATATACTTTTTGTTCGAAACAATATTTGTGTAACAGATATTAGATAAGAAGTCTAACATATATACATAAAAAATATAAAATAGAAGACAGTTCAAAATGTTAATTACATAGTAGATGTAACACTTGATTTTTTATAGTTTCAAACGCTGTAATTAACCACTAGATGTAAGAAACAATCTGTGCTTATTAACAACTATGCATTGATTCCACAATTTCTATTTCCAACGTTGAGGGTACACTCTTTATTCTTGTTTAATCTTTGATAATTTTTAATAGGCAAAATTTAAAATTTAAGTTAGAATTGAGACGCATGCATATGCTTGTAAAAAATTGCTGTGATGGTCGGCCTAAAATACTCTGTTTCCGATGAGCTCATATTTATATACACAAAAGTATTCTTGGCAAACAACACCTACACCTAAAATTAAATTACTACCTCCAATGCAAGTATACATGTTACGCGAGACCAGTCAACTTAAGCACGGAAATATAAATTAAAATAAAAAATATTCCGAACTAACGGGGCCTGCCTGTGTTTATTTGATATGTTGGGATCTATGTGTAATTGTGCATGAAACAACCTGAGCGTAAATATTTAATCTTTAATCTTTAAATTTATATTAATTTAATGGTTTATATCATTTAATCATCAATTTAATTAAAATTACTTTTTATTGCAACCGTTTAACCAATCAATAATTGCAGAAGGGATGGTGGCCTACTGGTCATGCTCTTGGTCAAGCAACCAAGAGCGTTCAGATACTGGGGAGGCAGTTCCGAGCATTCTACTCATAAGCAAGAAGTGATCATTTAAATAAAGGAAAAAACTGACAAATATTAAAGGTTGCACTGTATAAAAAAGAGAATACCTCCTTCAATACATGGAAATTCTTCATGCTCATTGCTGGTCGCAAGATCTCCTGGAGTACAATATTTCAGCACATATGTTTGAGTTATGAACTATTGGGCGACCCAGCTCAATTGAAGTCAGAGGAGGGCGATGGCGGCGGTGAAGACAATCGACTGAGCTCGACGAAGACCTAATGAAAACAATTGTAATTAGAATTAGGATTTTTTCTATAACTACTTGTACTTTAGGGACTGATTGTAAATAAGTTAAAGTTAGGGGTAGATGATGTACATAATAGAACTTGTAAGAAGTCTGTTACTTGTAACAGATTTCACACGCATTTTCAATCAATACAGAAAGATTCCTTTTACAAGTTCTTCACCTCCGATCAACTTCTGGCAAAGCTCCGGCCACCTTCCTGTGTTCCGATCATCAACTTTCACATGGTATCAGACAGGATTTGATCCGTTGATTCGTTTCTTGTACGCAATTTCAACATCAGATAAGTGTTTCTTGGTTAATTTGTAAACTGCAAGTTTTCAATGGATGCTTCGGACAATGTTACCGGCAGTTCCAGCCAGCTGATTGAGCCTTCGAATGATCCGATGCACATAAGCTCGGATGAGAATATTGGAGTTTCTTTGGTTACGCAAGTTCTTGAAGGTACTGAAAATTACATAGCATGGAGGACAGCAATTATTAGAGCTCTTGGTTTTAAAATGAAGTTAGGCTTCATCTATGGGAGGTTCACTAGACCTCAAGATCCATATGAATTAGCCAGATGGGAAAAGTGCAATAATGCAGTCTTAGCTTGGATAACTAACTCAGTTTCAAAGGAAATAGGGGGCTCATTGATTCACATGGAGGATGCTGCGCAGGCTTGGACAGACACAGAGATCAGATATGGAGGCTCCAATGGTCCTATGATCTTCTTAGTGCAAGAAGAAATATACAACCTGAAACAAGGAGAGATGAATGTAGCCAGTTATTACAACAAATTGTATCAACTCCGGGCAGAGGAGGATGCAGTCATGGTTCAGGATTTATGCGAACTCGGTGCTAGATGCAAGTCTACTGTATGTATGCAGTCAAAGAAGAACTGGACAGGATAATGAAATTTTTAATGGGATTGAATGAAGTACATTTTCACATCAGGTCACAGATTTTGGCTATTGATCCCCTACCAGGAATTGGAAAGATTTACAACATGGTGCGTCAAGATGAGAAACAGCATGGAATAAGTAGAAATACTAGTTTAGAGACTTCTGCATTATATGTGAGCTCAAGCAATCATGGTAAATCTGCACAAAATTCTCAGAATCATGCGTATTCCAACAATAAGCAAGGACAGAGAAATTTTCGAAATTCCAATCCAAATGATAAAGGCAATAATCAAGACAGAAGAAACTTATTTTGTTCACACTGTCAGATGAAAGGTCACACGAAAGAGAATTGTTACAAACTACATGGCTATCCTTCAGGATTCAGATCTTATAAGGGAGGTCCATAATAACAATGGAAATAGGAATGTAGTTAACAATGTCATAACCGACAATGCTGATGCAGGTTTGACTAACAAGGAGGAGAATCAAGAACAAGAGATTCAACTCATCAATATCAAGATGAATCAGGAGCAATTAAACAAGCTGATGGCATTTTTGAACAACAGATTCAACTCATCAATATTACTTGTCTTACTTCAATTTCAGTATGCAAATATGACTGGATAATTGATGGTGGGGCTACAGATCATATTACCCCATATAGACATTTGCTGAAAAATATAAGAAACTTACATGTTCCTCACAAAGTTCTCATACCTGATGGGAATAGTATACTGGTTATTCATGTTGGAAGTTGTTGTTTGACTTCAGAAATCACCTTGGAGAATGTTTTATGGGTACTTGAAATCAAGTATAACCTGATTAGTGTGTCAAGGTTAATATCTGATTCAAATGTAGCAGTTCAGTTCACTAATACCGGATGTTACATAACGGACCAAGCAAGTCAGACTTTCCAGTGGATTGGTGATGCCAACCACGGACTTTTTCAGTTCAAAGCTGACAATGCAAAATACTGTGCTACTATTCAGAGAAATGAAGATCTAGTGTTATGTTGGCATAAAAGACTTGGGCATGTTCCTTTTGCTAAAATGTTTGGTGATATAAAGAATCATTTTCCTAGCTTGAAATGTAATGAACTTCATTTACAATGTAATATATGTCCGCAGGCTAGACAAACAAGACTGTCATTTTCTATCAGCTCTACTCAGAGTAATGCAATGTTTGAACTAATACATGCAAATATATAGGGACCACATAAAGTGCCAACACCTACTGGAGCTAGATACTTCTTAACCATTGTGAAAGATTTTACAAGGTGCACTTGGACTTATTTGATAACTAGTAAAAGTGATGCAGCAGATCAGTTAATTAGTTTTGTCAAAATGGCGCAGATACAATTCGGAAAGACAGTAAAAATACTACGCAGTGATAATGGGAAGGAATTTGTCAGTGCTAAACTGCAACAATTCTTAAGTTCAACAGGAACAATTCATCAGACAAGCTGCACATACAGTCCCCAACAAAATGGTAAAGTTGAAAGAAAACATCGCCACTTACTTGAAACTGCCAGAGGCTTAAAATTCCAATCATCAGTCCCAGATCAGTTTTGGGGTGATGTCTCTTGACAGCAACATATATAATCAATAGAGTGCCCTCAGTAAACTTGAAAAGGAGATCTCCTTACGAAATATTATTTCAGCAAAAATCAGACCTATCTCATTTGAGAGTATTTGGGTGTTTGTGCTATGCTACAGATAACACACCTCATAAAGGTAAATTTGAGCCAAGAGCAAACTCATGCGTGTTTCTGGGATATCCTTTTGGTAAGAAGGGCTACAAAACAGGGATATTCACTCTGTTGAAAACAAGTTTCCTTTTAAAGACAAAGAAGTTACAAGAAGTGACATTTTACAGGTCCAGTTGCTATTCCTCCTGCGTATGATACTGATGATGAAATTACTAGTGTGCCTGCTTCAACAGAAAATCATAATATAGAGTCTCAGAATGCAGAAATTCAGAATGAAGAAAATCAAATCACAACCAGTACAGATTTTTCAGAAAATGCAAGAAGATCTACAAGAATCAGGAAACCTCCTGCGAAATTACAAGATTATCTATACCAACAGGTGAATTTGACAAAATCAAAATATCCAGTTTCTAGTTACATGGATTATTCTGGTTGTTCTCTAAGGTTTCAGAAGGCTGCTATGAGTATTATCCCAGATAAAGAGCCTACATCATTTACAGAAGCCAACAAACACAGTGAATGGATGAAAGCTATGGAACGTGAACTCAGTGCACTTGAAGAAAATAAAACTTGGGAATTAACCAAGCTACCACCTAACAAAAAGCCATTGGATGCAAGTGGGTATATAAAATAAAACGACATTTAGATGGTATTATTGAACGTTACAAAGCACGATTAGTGGCAAAAGGTTTCACTCAACTAGAAGGGTTGGATTATCATGAAACATTTGCTCCTGTGGTCAAAATGAACATTGTTCGCACACTTTTGGCAGTATCAGTTTCTAAACAATGGCCCTTAAATCAACTTGATGTGAATAATGCATTTCTACGTAGAACTCTTGATGAAGAAGACTATATGATGCTTCCTACTGGTTTTTATAAGAAAGCTAGAACTAAAGGGATGGTCTGCAGACTACACAAGAGCTTATATGGCCTTAAACAAGCTTATAGACAATGGTTTACTAAGTTCTGCGAGGTCTTAATCAGTTTTGGGTTCACTGCTAGTCTCAACGATTATTCTATGTTCACATACTCCAAAAATGGTGATTTTCTGACATTACTAGTATACGTTGATGACGTGGTTTTAACTTGAACCTCCCCTACCCTTATTCAGCAAGTAAAGACTTTCATTCATTCAAAGTTCAGAATTAAGGATTTAGGTCATTTACACTACTTCTTGGGATTAGAGGTGAACAAATCAGTTGAAGGTTTATTTTTGAATCAAAGAAAGTACGCACTTGAGTTGCTAAATGAAGCTGGTCTTACTGGTTGCAAACCATTCCGATTGACCCAAGACACAAACTAGCTCTATCAGATAGTCCTACATTACAAGATCCTACACAATATAGACGACTTGTTGGTCAACTTATATACTTGACAGTAACAAGACCTGATTTGTCCTACTCTGCGCATATCCTTAGTCAATTCATGGCAAAACCAAATGAAGATCATTTAAAGGCTGCTCACAGGGTACTACGTTACCTGAAAGGTGCTCCAGCTCAAGGGCTTTATTTTCTTCTTCTCAGCCACTATCCTTGATAACATACTATGATGTTGATTGGGGTTCTTGCCTATTACTCGACGAAGTATCACAGGCTATGCAATCACCCTTGGCTCTTCTCTAGTTTCATGGAAAATAAAGAAACAATCAGTGGTGTCACGTTCTTCAGCAGAGGTAGAATACAGATCTATGGCACATACCTGTTGTGAGCTAGTCTGGCTCGATCGAGTTCTCAAAGATCTCCAATTACCCATTACTAAACCAATATCAGTTTTCTGTGACAACAAAGCAGCTATCCACATTGTTCGAAATCATGTGTTTCACGAGAGGACAAACCATGTGGAACTTGATTGTCATCTGGTTCGTCAGCATGTTGCTTCAGGATTTATTCAGCCTTCTTCAGTTTGAACTCTGGAGCAGGCATCCGATCTTCTAACTAAGGGACTTCCAGCAGATTCACTTCAATATCTCGCCTCAAGCTCAACGTGTCCAACAAGCTGCACACGCTGAGCTTGAGGGGGGGTATTAATTGAAGTCAGAGGAGGGCGATGGTGGTTGAGAAGACAATCGACTGAGCTCGACGAAGACCTAATGAAAACAATTGTATTTAGAGTTGGGGTATTTTCTGTAACTATTTGTACTTTAGGGATTGATTGTAATAAGTTAAAGTTAGGGGTAGATGATGTACATAATAGAACCTGTAAGAAGTCTGTTACTTGTAACAGATTTCACACGCATTTTCAATCAATACAGAAAGATTCCTTTTACAAGTTTTTCACATCCGATCAACTTCTGGTAAAGCTCCGGCCACCTTCCTGTGTTCGGATCATCAACTTTCACAGATACTGATAACGGCTGCCAAAAATTTCAACATACAAATATCTTTCCGAACACGAACCTTCTCCTCTCTTATGGGAGGTTTGTGGTTTCCTCCCGCCTTGTGCGAGGAGGTCTTTCTTTCCTCTCGCACGAGCGAGGAGGTTGTGTGTTGTGCAGGAGGCTTTCTTCCTTGCTCGAATTTGGATGTGGAGCTTGTTCGCGTGGGTGTTCATGGAGTGATCGTGTAAGCAAAGCGGAGAGACATGGCGCTTGATTGGCTAAACATGCTTGTCGATGATTGGGTGAAGGTGTCCGTTGTGACGTGTGCTACTAATGATTAGAATAGAATTTTCATGTATGAGATCTTAGACGAATTGTACCCATTTAACCACTATCAAAAAAATCAATCAATGATTAAAAATGTTGTATCTATATCTCATCCATGGTTTTCACGTCGTCGTCCATTCGTATCTAAATTAATTTACAAATACACCCTAAACTACGAGAAAATGTAATAAAATATATCCAGAAATCACTAATTAATTTATTTTTACAATATATCATTATTATTTCAAGCTAAAAAATATTTTTTTACATATTAAATACATATTACGTCGTATCGCCATGTAACGACTAGACTTTCGCCATATTAACTAGACAGATTGGCGGTAGATTAGCGCCGTGATTCGCCGAGGCGCCATGAAAACAATGATCTCATCTCATATAAATTAAATATTCTTTAAAAACCTAATCCATCAATAAATAGATGCATCAAAAAAAGAAATTGAAATAATTAAATATAGCGCAGATAATGGTGGAAGCCGGAATTCTCCTAAACCCTAACCGATCCCCGACGATATTTCCGACCCGGAAATTGTCTACAGCTTCCGTTATCTTTGCAAGAGGTCGGCGTTCGGTCTTTCTGATGCCTCGTTGTTCTTTTTCACCGACGTCATTGTCTTCAAAGGCATCTCCGAGGTTATCACACCATTTTTTCATATCGAATTTTAAGTATCCGAATTCGCAGTCGTTTTCTTCACTGTTCTTATATTCCGTCTATGTTTGGATTTTAATATTTATTTAATCATTATAGTAAAGGAACTTTGTAGGTATGCAGTGCTTGGTGCTGGATTTGCTGGTCTCTCGGTTGCATACCATCTCCTTAAAGTAACAATCTATTTGAATTTCAGTTGCTGAATTGGTAATATTTTGGTTTATGATGTTGGTTGGTTAATTATGATGTTCTGATTGCGTTTTTGCAGCATTGTTCGTGTGAATTAAACATACGCGTAGATATCTTTGATGAGGTGGGTCTTGGGGGTGGTGCTTCTGGAGTTTCGGGAGGTCTTATTCATCCGTATTCACCTAAAGGTGCTTATTGTCATATGATTTCTCATATTGGGATGGATGCTGCGTTGGACTGATTGGTTACGTTCTAGCAGCTAAGCTTCTCTGGAGAGGTGAAGAGTGCTGGACAGAGTGTCTGGAGCTTTTAAGAGTAGCGGAAGAAGCTGCGGCTTTGGATGAAATATACAATAATTGTAGAAACACGGATGAATTCATAGTTCGGAGAAGGTTCGTGTTCAGTGAAATATTTGTATGTTGAAATTTTTGGCAGCCGTTATCAGTATCATAACTCAAACATATGTGTTGACATATTGTACTCCAGGGGGATCTTGCGACCAGCAATGAGCATGAAGAATTTCCATGTATTGAAGGAGGTATTCTCTTTTTTATACAGTGCAACCTTTAATATTTGTCAGTTTTTTCCTTTATTTAAATGATCACTTCTTGCTTATGAGTAGAATGCTCGGAACTGCCTCCCCAGTTGTAAAATACAAACCATCTGTCAAGATGCAGCTGACAATCTAATTCCCAACATTTCAACACCTTGCAATGCAGCTTTCTACCTACCCGAAGCTGTAAATATCAATCCAGGGCTATACATTAAGGTTGCTGGAGTTTGATTAGCTCTAGTGATTCAATACCTTCAGCATGATTTGTTTAGATTTTAACAACATAATGAATCATCAGGCACTCTTTCGAGCGTGTCAGAATCTCACGCATGAAGCATCTGGCGTAGTTGGTGGCAAAAAGGTGTTGCACCTGAACAAAAGCTCCATACACGAACTCATAGACTTAGCATGTAAGCTCCAGACTGTTGATAGTTTGGTTTCGACAGCTATCAATTTTTCTACATTATAAATGAGGGTTTGATATGGGAATATCTACTGCAAAGTCCGAAAAAAGAACCGTAGACGTGAAATTATCATACATGTTACACATTTTTGATGTTGAATGCGAACTATGTATGTATACTTGTATCTGAAGCCTTTGAGAATTTGAAAAACAACTTCAGTATGAGGTTGTGTCACATGTTAAGGATCTGACATGAATTTTTCTGGTTGCATGTCAGCAGAGTACACGGCTGTAATTATTTGTCTTGGTGCTAAAGCAGACTTGCTTCCTGAACTTTCTGGCAGGCTTCCCCTGAGAAAATGTAGGGGGATTATTGCTCATTTTAAGTTGCCTGAATCTGCCGAGTAAGTAATAGTGTTGATAAGTCTCCTTGATAAACTAATAACCATAAAGTACTTTTTTTTAACTCAAGATGAAATTTGAATCACTATTTCAGTATAGTGAATATCATGTTCATTGCAATTGTGTATTTTTTGTTTTTTATTGTTTATCCTATTGGATTTTTGTAATAAAGCTACTACAAATTTTGTGTGTTTCAGACATAGTAACTTAAATGAGAGCCCCTCGATCTTGTCAGATGCATGGCTAGCTGTGCAGAGTTCCCATAGTCTATACATGGGTGCTACATGGGATTGGAAATCAAAAAACTATTCCAAAGATGTTGCAGGGGAAGAAGCATCTAAAGCTCTCGAAGAGCTTCTTCCAAAGGCATCTGTCATATATCCACCCATCAAGGACTGGAAATTCTCTGGTGCTGTTGCAGGTGTTAGAGCAATGCCGCCGCTGACTACCAACAATGGATCACTACCTCTTTTGGGCTGCGTGGATGATTTTGTAACAGGAAATGGAAATCATTGTGCCAAGTACTGGTTATTTGGAGGACTCGGGTCAAGAGGTCTATTGTACCACGCCTTTTTGGGAAAACTGACAGCAAAAGCTGTGCTCGATTGTAACGAAAATATAATCCCAGTTGAACTAACTTCATGGAATAAACCAAACACTGGTTAATTCCCATATTCTGTGTAATCGTGTCCTGTTTTTGGAACATTGGAACTGCCAACTGTGTAAGCATGTATATGAAGCTTTCGTGAAAGTGAAAAATAGCACAAGTACGTGGTTGTTTCGAATGTTAAGAATCATTTATATTAAATTCTGGATGCTTATCAGCAGAGTGCGCTGTAATATCCGTGTTGAATCAATGTTACCAGCCCTATAAGAATCTAGTGATGAGTAGAGGAGATTAGAATGACAGAAGAAGAAAAGGTTGCTGAATAATTTTCCTGCCTCTTTATTTGTTTTTGTCATTCATATAAGGCTAAATAATGTACTACAACTGACAGTTCAGTGCCAATGGAATTGGAGACACACCACTTACTGGCAGTAGTCCCGGCTTGGAGGCAGTCTCTTGAACTGGGATATGCCAGGCTGGTGGAATCTTCTGGCTGCTGGTGCACATGTAGGAATTAGGCCTGCAACAATCCCAAAGGAGATACCGAGATGTGCTTGCTGAGCTTCTGGCTTCCTCTGAGATTGTGTATGTTGATATAACTAACAGGAAGTTGCCGGAGTCAGCTAATTAAGTTAAAATGAGAACTGAAACACTTCAGTTCAAGTCACAACCAAATATTCACATGAACCTACATCAATTTTCTCATGAAATGCAGAATCAAGCTCATTTCAGAGCACAGAAATGCGAAAGCCCACGGTGGGTAGAGTTATCTGTAGGGCAGGTTCGTTAAATCATCGTTTTATTAAAAATTCCGTAAAACGATAAGTTTATCAACAGTAGTAAATAGCTAAAAAAAGTTCAATAACTGAAACATATTTTAATTATAAATTTATCATTTTACCGAATTTATTGAATATATATTATATGAGTTGAGTTATAGAGAAACATAAATATTGTGAGACATAAGGACGTATTTTTGGTCGTTGATTTGATTAATTCGATGATTAAGATTAAAATTGGTTTTTAATTAATTGGGTGGTTGTATTTGCAAAAAACATGGGCGGTTGGTGATTGACGGTTACCAATATCAACCGTTGGATTGGTAAAAATCAACGGCTATGACCACGTCCTTCCATCTTACTAAAAAATGCATATCCTCATAAAACCTTTCACCATATTATTTTATTTAAAAATCGGTAAAAGTAAACCATTTTATCCAAAATTTCATTAAAACGTTTTCTGCCTGCTCTCCTCTGTTATCTGTTAAAGATCTCGGTAGGCATTGACATTCGGCCCAGCACAGTCCGGCCCAAAAATTAAAATCCGAGTCTGGCCCGGCCCTAATATTTGCGGCCCATCACTAAAATTTGGGCCGGATTGGGCCACTTGATAAAATTTGTAAAGCCCGGGTCCAGCCCACAAGCCCATACTAATTATAATTTAATTAAAAAAATCAAATTTATAATTAATTTTTTTTAAAGTTTAAAAATAATAAAAATGTATAAAAATGTATTTAAAATAATATTTGATATGTTTTGTAATTTTTATCAATATATATATATATATATATATATATGATTGATTAAGAAGTAGAGTGTATAATATTAAATAATTAGATATATTTGAAAATACCTTATTGAGATTGGAAAAAATGCTCTTGATACTTAATATATTTGAAATATATCGATCATTTTTGTCGGGCTTCGGATGAGTTTGGATGGGCCGGGCCTAGGGCTTCGAAACGAATCTCAAGCCCATCCGATGCGTTATAGGACTGAGTTTTCATGGGCTTCGATGGGCTTTTTCCGCCCGGATTCTTGATGGATTTCGGGCCGGCCCTAGACTTTTTCAAGCCTAGGGCTAAATGTCAATGCCTAGATCTCGGTAGCCAACTTTTTATTTTTTGCACCGGTGGGCTGCTTCAAGACAAACTAAATTCTTGTCAACTTAATCTTTGACAATGAGTTTTGGAAGAGAATAGTACAGGTTCAGTTAGAACCATAAGCATTCTTATATCTTAAAGTTTCACGAAAAATTTCTAGATTTACCCTTTCCCTATTTTTGTTCCTCATTTACCCCACTTTTTCACATTTAACCCTTCTTATAAAAACGCTTTTTGAAAAGCACTTTACACCTAAAAGCGCCTTTTCAAAAAGAGTTTTAAGCCAATTAAAATATATAAAATGCCAAATAAGCAAAATAAAATGAAAGCTTTTTTTGAAATTACGCTTTCAATAAATAAAATTGTATTTAAAATGTAAAATTAAATTATTCATAAATTACTGACTTGATAAAGCGCATTTATATATAAATTAAACAAAACTGATTTTAATAAATTTGATATTTTGTTTAAAAGGATTTTTCTTTCAAAAATTACTACTCAATAAATTGTAAATGATAATGTAGAAATAAATTTAATATGATAGATAATTTTTTTGAAATCGAGAAGTTGATTATTCGATTTTACAATTTTTTATTTAGTTTTTATTCCGCTGAATTGCTAATTTAGTAAAAAAAAATTTGAAGAAAAATCTTTTTAAACAAAATATATCAAAAATTTTGAAATTAGTTTTGTTTGATTTTTACATTATCAAGTTAGTAATATACGAATAATTTAATTTTACATTTTAAATATACTTTTATATGTTAAAAGATCAATTTCAAAAAAAATCATTTTATTTTGATTATTTGACATTTTGTATATTTTAGTTGCTGACATTTTTGTATACTTTTAGGTGTAAAATTGCTTTTTCAAAAAGAGATTTTAAAAAAAGGGGTAAATGTGGAACAAAAGTTTTAAGTGGGGTAAATAAGGAATAAAAACATGACAAAGGGGTAAATTTAGAAAGAAAAATCAACTTTCACCAACAATTCCAAACAAATAGAAGTCTTGCAAGAGATCCCAAGATCAATAACAAAAAATCTTGGAATATTATATATCAAAAGTTTGATTTGAATACAGACCACTTTTAAAATGAATTTAGAACCATTATGAACCATACGAAATTAACGGATGTGATTAATGACTTTTTAAATATTATTGAATATAAGGACACATTTTTCAATTCATTATTATATTAATTATTAGCAATTTACTAAAAGTACACTAAAATATATATATTTTAAATGCATTATAATATTTCTAGTAAAATACATTGTAAAGTTCACATATTTATTTTTTATTACAAATTTAAAAAATATGTATTTTTGAAATTTCTAGTAATATACTTTTTACTACAATATAAATAAATTTGATACACTTTTAAAGTGGTGCACTTTTTTATATCCGTTAATTTTACTTTTAAAATTATTTATACAAACTTAACAATTTAAATTTACTAGTAGTTTCTGCACATAAATATGTGCATATAGTTTTATTTTATTTTTATAATATAGAATTAATATATCAAATGTGTAAATATGAAATTGAGCATGTAAAACGAGAAAGAAAATGTGACTTCAAAAATAACCATCAATAACCCTTCTTATGCTTTAAATATAGAATAGATAAGCTACTTTGATTTGACATCATTAAAGTTGATTAATATTCAATAAGTGAGATTTAAATCTAAACAAGGCTTTCCTTAAGGATCAAAAGTATATTATAAACAAAAAACTATAACAAAATATACGCCAAACGGATAAAGAATTTCATCAAATTTGTACAAATCCAACTCCAAGAGACTATGCCTTCGAGATCTAGAAGGATAAATAATATTTTGTGAGATCATAGTACACAATCTTACAAAATCCAACCATCCGATGTTTTGCATATATTCAACTTCCAAATTTAATAAATTATTTAAATAATCAAATCGACGATTCTAATTTTAACTTTTCGTCTTACATAACTTAATATCTCACATGTTCCTCATCCTATGATATAATATATATAAAAAAAGTTCTAGGGGATCATATTATTTAGTAAGATGGTGAAATATTATCTCCAAAGTCGAATACTAATAAATCAACGAAAAAAATTTTGTCAAAAAAAATAATCGTCAAAACCTACCACGTGTTTTGCAAATCAAAACATCTTATCAATTCAAGAGCTTAAATTACAATAATTATGTCTATCTTAATCCTAACTCAATATAAGAGTGCATAATATGATATCTACAGGAGTGCTAGTGGCAAAAACCATATTCACATAAAACAACTCAAAACAAAGCAATCCTCACGATGAATACTTCGATGATAAACACTGACTTTCATATCAGAAACTGATCTCAGTGAATTGCAAATGCAAATATAATTTGACAGCAAACTGTGTCTTAATTGCATTCAAAAAACAAACAACAGTAAATCCATAAAATTCATATTGATAGAGTCAAAGTCTTACAAAAAACAATTGCAAAGTACTTGAGCCGAAATAAAATGAAGGCAGAGCTTAAAACCCTAGCTTGGTACGACGCCAGTGCCTGCGCTTAGCATTGTACCTATACAATCATACAAGTACCAAATCAGATCAAGCTGCTCAAACTGCCTAAAATCGAGCAGAAGAAGACAAAGACGAACCTGATTTTGTTGTCGGTCCGCATTCGGATCCAGTGCGGAATAGGCCTGTTCTGCCTCATCTTCTTCGCCAGCTTCTTCTTGATCATGAACGACTTGTGCGACGGCTACAAATTAAGAAAACCAAAAATCAGTATGTTTCAACTGAATCCGAACGCCATAATTGATATCGAGACGGAGGAAAAGCTGATCTCACCATTTTGAAGCAGAGAGGTCGATCGGCGGAGACTCTTTCAGTTGGTCAAAACCCTAGGAGGACCAAGTGTTGATATTTGTAGTGGCGAGTGAAGATAGAATTGGGCCTATCATGACGAGCCTGACCCAATAGAGAGTTGACAGTTTATTGATTCACTGTTTTTTCTTCTCTGTAGTCTGTACTAATACTACTAACCTCCGTCTCAATATTTTTGTCTAACTTCTTTAACGTATGTGAGGCATAAAATAGTAAAAAGAGATTAAAATAGTAAAAAGAGAAAAATAATATGACGGAGAGTGTAGTCTGAATAAATCACATCTCTTTATGTGATATATCTCAAAGCCTAAATACCACCGGTCCATTTGTACTTGAAAAGTTGAAATATCTTTCTTTGACTTTGACTCATCCTTCATTAATTAATTTCTCTTACCTCGTCCAGGACTTCAATATTGAAGTGCTCTTCGACAAGGGCCAGCTTGGCGTACTGAGTTTGGATGAGTCTGCAGGCTAGCCGGTAACGAAGTTGAGCTCTGTATGATAGGATTAGGCCGACTTTGAAATATCGTTGTTAGTTCATGGAAGTTGAGTTTCCAATCGCAGGTTGGTTTTGTCCAGCAGTATTTGAAAAACTAGTTTTTCACGAATGAATTGTTCGTCAAAAGTTTTTATTGGATGGCCTTTGTAAAAATGTGTATTTTATGGGTTGTTGAGGTAATTAACCGATATTAAATTGATGAAAATAATTAAAATAAATCATTAGTACGTGTACTTTGAAATTACAATCACCAATATAAATCATTCAAGATTATATAAATCAATAACTAATATCAAATCTTGACGGAAAGTTCACAGTTGCTTTGGAACATTTTGCACAGGGAGGTCGATTATTGGACGGTATGATATAAAATAAAATATATATTTGTAGTGAAAGGTTCTAGGAGGACATACATTTTTTAGTAAAACGGAAGGACATGATCTCAGCCGTTGATTTTTATCAATCTAACAGTTGATATTGATAACCGTCAATCACCAACCGCCCGTATTTTTGCAAAACCAACCGTTCAATCAATTATAAACCAACTTTAATCTCAACCGTCGAATTAATCAAATCAACGGTCAAGATTGCGTCCTTATGTGACTATGTCTCACTAAATTTATGCATTTCTAGAATTCACCTCTATATTTGTATATAAGTTTCAAGGATCAGGTTCTAGGAGGACCATCTATTTTTTGTGAGACGGAGAGACATCATCTTGTCCGTTGATTTCTATTAATCTAACGGTTGATATTAATAACCGTCACTCTCAACCACCCTTGCATTTTGCAAATTCAACCACTCAATTTAATCCAAAACTAATTTCAATATCAACCGCAAGATTAATCAAATCAACTGTTGAGATGATGTCTCTCCGTCTCACAAAAATTATATATGTCTCTAAAACTTAACCCTAACTTTTAAATATGAATTAAAATACTACTATGAAAGGAAAAACATAAATTGAAAACAAACCGGGATTCGAACCCAACCCACAATCCCGAAGTTATGGCCTAGGTTAGAAAGCTAGATCTAAGAAAATAATTTTAAAAACACTCATTTTGAATTCTGAACGCACTCACTAATTCCAAGTATTTATATCCGTCCCTGTTTGCACATAGAGTAAAAGGTTCTAGGAGGACATGCATCTTTTAGTAAGACGGAAGGACATAATCTCAGCTGTTGATTTTTATCAATCCAACGATTGATATTGGTAACCGTCAATCACCAACCGCCCTTGATTTTTGCAAATCCAACCACCCAATTAATTAAAAACCAACTTTAATCTCAACCATCGAATTAATCAAATTAACGGCTAAGATTACGTCCTTATGTCTCACAATATTTATATATCTCTCTAGAACTCAACTCTGCACATAGATTTATGATACACAATCATATATTCCCAAAGAGTAGTGCTTGAAGCATTGGGAGGCGTCAAGGGTGGTGTATATTGTATATTATATACTGTGATAATAGAGAAAGAAAGTGAAACTGATTTTATTGATTTATTGTATAAAATAATACAAAGGATTTATATAGAAAATACATGTGCCAATAATAAAATAACAATAAATGTAAGACAATAATGATGAAATACCAAATTTATTACGCTACACTATATTTATCCTAAGACATACGAGTTGATATAATTTAATAACTTAACGAAATTACCAAAATATTAATGAATGGACTGTATAACGTGGACAGAAAATAAAAAGTCTACACAGCCTTTGATATGCATTGAGGCTTAGGCGCTCAGCCCATATATATTGAATTGATAAATGAGGATCCACCTGCTCTCAGTCTGAGACCCGGCGGCGGTTATGATTTATTGATTGAAAGATCGATATTTTAGGGTTTGAGCAATGTTGGAACTTGGATGTATTGACGAAAGCCTAAGATGTTATTGGGTCTAAACAAAATAAAAATAGAGATTATGAAAATTTAGGAATTGAGAAAGTTAATTTACTTTTTGTTCGTCGGCCATTACAATCCTCTGTATAAAGGGCAGGCTGTCATGCGTCAAAGATTCCCTTATGCTCCGTTTGGTTGCATGGAAAATGAGTGAAAAATAAAATTTAACGGAAAATTTAAAGAAAAATATTTGTGTGTGTTTGATTAAATTATGAAAAATGAAAAAATAACAAAGGAAACAATATAAAATTTTTTCTTTCATAGAAAAATTACTTTATTTTAAAAAAATTCTTAAATTTTCTTTTAACTACTTATTCGCGCATCCAAATGGAGGTTTAGGGTTTATGATATATGTCGGTTTAGATATTGTCCTAATTTTTGGCAGGGTGCTTAGAATTGCTAGCGGGCTATAAATAAGGCATGAAGTAATCCATGTACGTTCTAAATGGGCATGCTGTGAGTTTAAAATGCTCATAAAGGGCCTAGTGATATTTCTCTCCTTTTGTGAAACTTTGCAATAAGCTTATTATATGTTTACGAGAAAACATATCTTATTCAGTATATCTAACGGTTGATATTGAAAATTGTCAATCTTCAACAGTCCATTTTTTGAAAATCCAATCGCCTTATTTAATTAAAAATCAACATTAATCTCAATCATCAGATTAATCAAATCAATAGTTGAGATTAATTTCTTATGTCTTACAAAGGCATATTATCTCTATTATTCTTAACCCAATTTAAGATATAAATATATGAAATATCCATTTATCTCCATTTAATAAACGGACAAACCCTAATCAATGTTAAACAGACAAAAAAATATTCGTATATCATTTATTGAGCATCCATTTATCATTCATTTACCATCCATTTAATATTAATTTACAAACCCTAAAATTGTACTTGATCCTATTAAACCGACGACTTCATAAATTTAACTAAATGGATTATAAATGAAGGGAAAAAGGTTCAAGAAGAACACTTTGTTTTTTGTAGGACGGTGAGACACAATCTCGATCGTCCATTATTAATCATCTAATGCATAAGATTTAAAGAAAAAGAAACCTTCAAATATAACCGCCCGTGTATTTTGCAAACTTAACCGCCCAATTTAATAAATAAATAAATTTAATCTCAACGGTTGATTAATCAAATTCAACGGATGAGATTACGTCCTTGAGTCTCACATGAAATTAATGTCCCCCTAGATCCTAACTCTAAATGAAAGTATCTTAACGGATGAATAATCAATTTTAAATAGTAACGGACGAAATTGACATTATTAGTAGATAAACCATTAAATATAGAACTAGTTATTAATGCACAGTAATACATATGCTTACTTTTGTTTTAATTTTTAATTTTTTGTGTCTATTTATTCTTTAATTTTCATATTTCGGTATCTCCCTATATATAAAGCGCAAGGGTGTGAATTGATGGTTTCTTTTTGAAGCCACAATTCACATCCTCATTTTACCACTGTTTAAATCAATAATTACTAATTTAATATAATTATTTATTACCATATTATTTTAAGCATATTATAAATTATTGCACATATAAATGTGTATCAAACAACAAGTTTTATAAGAGATAATAGAAATGGTATTTATGGAATAGAAAAGTGGTTTCATTGTTTAACATAATAGAGATGCCACACAGAATGATATAAAGCAATCCATGATTCCTGGAACAAGGCTTTAAGGGTTTTTACCGAAAAGCACCCTCTCAATAGCTCAATTTTAATAAAACTATCCCTTCAAATTTTTATAAATAACCACCCATCAATTCCAATATTGTTAAATTGTGACACCCTTCGCCGGTTCCGACGTCTTTTGCCAGAAAACTGACCGTTGACTAAGTTGATCATGTTTTAAATTGAAAATATTAAATAATATACTTATCAAATAATACCATTGACCTTAATATGATTTTATTCTTGTTCAATTGTGCTTCAAAATTCTAAACACTCATAACCCAAACCTTAATCTATCACTACAAACTCAACAAATCAAAATATTTCTCAACATTAGTCTTTATTTGATTTTATATTTGGATTATGTTGTTATTAAATTAGTTTTTAGGGTTGAAAATTATATTTAAAGCATAGTCAACGGCCACTTTTCCGGCAACAGACGCCGGATCCGGCGATGGGGTGTCAAGATTTAACGATTTAGAATTGATGAATGATTATCTCAAAAAAATTGAACAAGTAATTTCATTAAAATTGAGCTATTGAGAGGGTGATTTTTGACAAAAAAAACCTTTACTAATTATACACTACTTATTTTTTGTCTGACTTGTTTGCTACAAGCCTACAACCATACAAAATAGGAAAACTGAAGCTTGGGTTCACGGTAAAGAAAAAACTCGACACCCAAGAGTTAGGAAGATACCAACTTTACATAATACAATACAATTTTCAACAAATTATCAGACAGACTACACGAGATATAATTTACATTACTCTCCATTAATGATGAGGGAATGGTGAGGCACTCTCTTGATTTCCACAAAAGTTGAGAACTCTCTGTCCATGGGTTGTTTCCAAGGCTCCCCATCCATTTGCATATACACATTTCTCCAGTCCCCTCCTCTCAATTCAAAGCGGATTGCTGCAGCCTGTGAGTTATAAAAAGTTAGCACTGACAAGAGAAACTGATATGCAAGCTATTATAAATGAGATGGAATGCAGTACTTGGGCCAAGTGTTTTGCTGTAATTAGCTCGACCATGACAAAGGATGCATGCCATCCCTGCTTCAGGCCAAAAACTTCTATCAGACCATCGTCCGCATGCGCCTCAACAAACCCTCTCTATAAGTGAGCCAATATTATCAGTAGTATATTTTTTTGTGTTTAAGCTCTAATGAAGAAGTGTGTTATATGAACGTTAAACTGATTTAGTAAAGACAAAGATGGCATACCTTATCCATATAATCTGGCTTCAATTTCCCCCATGGATTTCTCCCACTAGCATAATTATGAAGATTCAAAGCAACAATTGACCTCACACTACAAGCAATAAGTACAAAGAAAAAAGAAAAAAAATCAGGCACTGGGTAAGGTAGGAAATGATCCACCTGGAAATATGCTATTGGTAAAGAAAATGAAAGAAAAGAGGAGCAAACACACAAAAAACAACAAAAAATCAAAAATCAAACCTTTTCGGAATATGAACTTGTTCCCATTCAGAGCAATTTACTTTCTTCACATGCATCCTCACAACATTTTTCATCCCTCTGATCAATAGCCCCAGCAACATAAATACTCAATATTTTTCCTTAGCCACAACTTATACTAATGATATGAAAAGGCGTGTCACGAAGAATCTGGTTTTTCCTCGACCAATATCGATTCTAAAAGCTCTCACCTTAATCCTGGTTTACTCACACATGGTGTGAAAAACCATCCTTGTGTACAACTGTATCCAGAATATATTAACTGCGACAAGAAATATTAATGAGTTGAAACAGTATACACTATAATCGTAATCTGAGGCAGTGCTAGGTAAAACAAATCAACCAAAGAGCACTTTGAAATCATGTTTAAGCAGAAAGCACAATTTTTTACGTGAGAATGTTTTGCAGCATGTGGTATGCAACAGAACACCATAAACTAATTGAGTAAAAATAAATATCGGCGGACCTTATTTGTGATAGGACCTTGTGCAAGGTAATTTTTCATTACGCAAATGATGGAAGCCGTATGCAACTTTGGCGTCCATACCTGAAAGATGAACTCGTCGATCTCAGAAGTATTGCAAATATAAAGCCTAAACAACTTGGGAAGGAGTAAAACTGGGGACTACTTAATGTGATGCTGAGGTATGTGATCGAAACATTACATGATGTCACAGTTCCGCACTATATTTTTATGATCAAGTTACTATGTCGTAGAAATATTAGTTCAACGTTGTTGTTCATTAGCCTTTTAAAATAGACAAGAAATGGATCAGAAGCTATGGTTAATGCGCTTAGATGGGTATGGTTCCAAATATGACTTACCCATGCTGAAGTAGTTATAAAAGACTCCATTGTAACATTTACTCTTTTCAGGCATGTCATCATCGATTTGGAGACCCTGTCAAAGGATCACATTGCTTACCATAACCACAGTTATTTTGGAAAGAGAATATAAGAAGTAAACTGGTTGAGCGAGGAGGAACCTTGGTGAGCAACATATAAAAAAGAGAGGATGGGTAGTTTCAAAACCTGATCAACTGTGCAGTCCTCTGTAAGCTTCAAGCATATGGTGTCTCAACCTTTGCACTTGCTGGCATTGACATAACGACAGTCCAACTGCAGTGGAAGAATTGATAAAGCAAATGCAATGAGTTACAGCTTTAAATACCTCAAAAGTACCTGGAAAATATATAGCCATTAACATTGACGCAGTAAGTAGACGCTTTGTACCTATCTAGAAGGCATATTGGCCCTGAAATAGCTTTCTGAAGAGATCTCTTGATCGCAGATTTCCAGGCAAATGGGAAGGAACCACCCTGTAAAAAGAGAAAAACAAACCATGACTGATGAAAACAAAAACATAAAGATAGCTTTGACAGTGAAAAGCTCGTGTAAAAGCTTACCCAACCAAAACTTCTGGATAAATCATTTCCTGTCCCGAGTGGTATGATTCCCACTGGAGGCACATGTTCTCTTCCATGCACAGTAAGCTCCCCAAGGCATCCCATAACCCAACCGACAGTTCCATCACCTCCTGCAACCTGAAGAAAATCAGAAGCACTACTTTTAAATTCTACCGGATGCTGATAATGTGATTACTTACTGTCACTTGAAAAATACCATGACTCGCATCTTCTCACGAGTTTCTTTGGCGCAAAGGTCACCTGCCTCTGCTAGCTTATCTAAACAACCCAATCCGTATTGGACAAATTGATGAGGCTTCACTTCGAAAGATCAAATACCTGCAAATTGAACCTTAGATTTATGTGTTTTATCAGCAAATGAAAGTGAAACAAAGCTACCTGTTCTTCTCCCATCAGGACCTGAAGGCTCTTCTTAAGCACAGAGCCGTGTCTACCACCGCTCTTGGAGTTGACAAAAATGACCATTGGACCCTCGGGAGCCTTTTGGAGGTCAGATGACGACGACTGAGTTGCTCCAGCGGCGGCATCTTTAGCCCTAATAGACCGAAGCATAGCTTGTCGTAAATACAAAGGCATCAATAGCTTCTTCTTGAGTTCCTCCTTGTCGATCCTGACACCACTCAGCCCACACCCTCGTATCGAGTCAACCAACGACGTCATCGCTGCTCTCCGTGTCTCCGACTTGCCGTTGCGTACGCCCTCCATAATAATGATTCAACTGAAAATTGAAATCGTTAAAACCCTAGAATTCCCTCGAAAACCCAGTCACACCGCCACTTATAAGTTATAACTTAGTTTCCCGCAACCTTAAACCCTAAACAGACTAAACAGATAGGTGGACAGAGCCAGTTTCCAGCGAAGAACGGTGTTGTAGAGTACGTAACTTGTTGGTCGGAGTTTTTATATTATATTTGATTGCATCAGTAGATGCCAGTTGGTTTACTTGGAATGAAATCATAAATAGACATGATTCGTTTAAAGACTATGCTATTTTAATACTCCATGGTATAATATATATTTGTGCGCTTCTGCAGAAGTCAGATCTCATCTTCTTCTACCAGTACCACTGCCATTACCATTAAAATCTGCTGCAAATCTGCCCCATTGAATGTCATTCACTAATCAAAAATCTAACCATGTTTCACTAAATTGAAAATAAGTGATGAAATGAACGGTTGAACTATAACTTTAAAAATATAAATAAAGGAGGATGTAGTTGAACACTCGTAGTATTATGTTTACCATTTAAAATATTTAGGAAGTGATTATAGAAATACAAAATCTTACCATTTGTGTTTTATTCAATTCTCACCGTCTTTTTTTCAAATCACCCGCTCAATTTAATTAAAAATCAGCTTTAATTTTAGGGTTTTTTAGCGATAACCACCCGTCCAATACCAGTTTTTTGACAAAACCACCCTCTCAATTTTTTTTGACTTAATCACCCAGTAATTCATAAACTTTTAAATTTGACACCCAAGTACTGTTCCGACGACTTATTCCGGTAAAATTCTTATTACTGGTAATTCAAATATTTTTTGCCGAAAACCACCCCTTCAATACCTAATTTTTGACAAAACCACCCTCTCAAAAAAATTTGAGTTAACCACCCATTAATTTGAAAACTATCAAATTTGACACCCAAATCAACCTAATAACCCTGTGAAATTTTTGCAATTTTTGCTAATGGATATTTAATTTTACACTTAAACTAGGTATTTTCCCGCACCTTGTGCGGGGTGAAGTTATATTTTGAGTAATTTTAAGTAACTTAAATTTGATATATTCAGTTTTATTTGAACAAAATTTGGAAATTGAAGAGATTTTAACAAAATTTTTTTGTTACCATAATTACGTGCATTAAAACGAAAAGGAATATTCCGAGCATATTCCAAATTAACCTGATGATGACAACTCATTAGAATCCTACGTGGACACTCTCGTTGAGTGACATGTAAGATTTGTGCTTCCTTTTTAATATATAGGGGATATAATTATTCGAAAAAGCCAGCCAATCAGAAAAAAGGGAAACAGAATTCAAAATTGTAAAAAAATGACACATAGGCCAAATTCCTCACACGACGACACGTGTCCAATCATACTTCCCTTTTAATATATATATGATTATAAGAAAAAGCCAGCCAATCAGAAAAAAGGAAAAGAATTCAAAATTCTAAAAAAATGACACATAGGCCAAATTGCTCACACGACGACACGTGTCCAATCATACTTCCCTTTTAATATATATATGATATGATGATTTGAGGACATTTAAAAGCAATTAAAAAAAAGAATAAATCCTGATTTTTAAAAAATTGTTAAATTTAAATTTGAATAACATATATTCATCACTTGGAATACTATCGAATAAAAATCATGATTTTAAAAAATTGTTGAATTTTAATTTGTGTGTAACCAATTTTAAAAAATTGGATCAACCATTGGATAAAATACATGATTTGAGGACATTTAAAAGCAATTAAAAAAAGAATAAATCCTGATTTTTAAAAAATTGTTAAATTTAAATTTGAATAACATATATTCATCACTTGGATACTATCGGATAAAAATCATGATTTTAAAAAATTGTTAAATTTAAATTTGTGTGTAACCAATTTTAAAAAAATTGGATCAACCATTGGATAAAATACATGATTTGAGGACATTTAAAAGCAATTAAAAAAAGAATAAATCCTGATTTTTAAAAATTTTAAATTTAAATTTGAATAACATATATTCATCACTTGGATACTATCGGATAAAAATCATGATTTTAAAAAATTGTTAAATTTAAATTTGTGTGTAACCAATTTTAAAAAATTGGATCAACCATTGGATAAAATACATGATTTGAGGATATTTAAAAGCAATTAAAAAAAGAATAAATCCTGATATTTAAAAAATTGGATTAGAGGGTTTTTAGGATTTAGAAAAAAGCCAGCCAATCAGAAAAAAGCAAAAAGAATTCAAAAATCTAAAAAAATGACACGTAGGCAAAATCGCTCACACGGCGACACGTGTCAAACATACTTCTCTTTTAATATATATATGATAAGTTTTAAAATCTAATTAACTATAAATTTTCATTTATATTATATTTTATTTTATAATTACATTTTTGTATTCAAATTAATATATTAAAATTTATATCATTGTTAAAATTTTAAGAAAATAGTAATTATATTTAATAAAAAGATAAATCATAATTGTAGTAAAAATTGATATATAAAAATTAACAAACTAAACATAAAATGTCTATATAAAAATAAAAATATTATAATTGAAATATAATGTTAATCAGATTTTGAATTTATAACTATAAAAATAAAGATTTGGCCACATTCCCGACTATTTAAACAATATAAAAATGTTGAATATAAAAATTATAATTATTTTAATATATTAAGTTGAATATAAACATGTAATTATAAAAATAAAGTATAATATAAATGAAAATTTATAGTTAATTAGATTTTAAAACTTGTTTATGGGTAAAATTGCAAAAATTGCAAAAATTGCAAAAATTGCAAAAATTGCAAAAATTGAAAAAATTGCAAAAATTTCACAGGGTTATGTTAAGATTAATTAGGTTGATTTGTGTGTCAAATTTAATAGTTTTCAAATTAGTGGGTGGTTAACTCAATTTTTTTTTGAGAGGGTGATTTTGTCAAAAAACTGGTATTGAACGGGTGGTTATCGCTAAAAAACCCTTAATTTTAACAGTCAACCAACTCAAATTAACGACTAAATTATATTTTTCTAAAAACTATCCTCTCTCTATAAACTAACCTAAAATATTTAAATCAAATATTTATCCAAATGCAAAAATTCGTGGCCTCCTCTAAACCTGCCAAACCAATAAATGCAACAGAAACACTATTTTTATAAGCCAATTAATATTTAGGCGATCGGGATTGGCAGGCCCCCAAGACCCCTGTATCCGCTACTGGTCATAAGGGACTTTCATGACGAACCAAACTGAATAAATTACAATCGTGGTACATCCTAAGATGTTAAATATAACTAGGAATATTATTCAAGGGTAAAGGTGGATCTGTAACATCGTATTCAATGGAAGATCGACCTGTGCAGCAATGGGGTATTAATAACCCATTATGCAACTTACAACTACCCTAGCATTTAGATACAGCCGTACTCATTATTTCATACCTGCTTCCATTAATCAAAGTTGACCTCTTTCATTACTCTCTGGAGACATCCCACAATCTTCCCTCCGTTAGAATTCTAAACCCAGCCAATCTTTTCATTTGTAACATATACCCACACCCACATCTTCCATACTGCCATCTGCAGAATTCAAGTATCGCACGTCTTAAAATTATTTAGCTGGTGTTTATAAAATGGACTATTTTGACCTATGTTTTTAAAGCGGAATTTCACTACTGTTTTGAAACTAAACTACAGTGATGATACGAAAAACCATCATACATATGGTGCTTGAGTGTCCGGTTCCTTTGAGACCCAGGGGTCGAATTGGACGGCTGCAAATAAATGTGCATTTGGTTGCGAGCGCGACACGTGGCATCGAAGATGCATATGCAAATGTGCAAAAATGGGGAGGGGTAAAACGGGTAATGTGCATATTGAAAATTTCGTGCAGACTGACAACTTTTGCAGACTGATTTCGTGGAGACTGACAACTTTTGCAGACTGATTTGATTGATGGTAACAGACTAGTTAATTTTGTGCTGAGAGCAATGTCTATTCCATTTTCAAAATTTGAAAGCATTTTCCAGGTCGACGGAGAGATGTAAGACGATTTTCAAATTTTGAAAGCATTTCGTGCATGTATGCATATACCTAGAAAAACACATGTGATATGCACAAAAGAAGCTTAACTTGACAACTATGTGCACAATACAAAACATTATGTGCGCAAAATACACAAACTATGTGCACATAACAAGGTAAACAAAAAACTTCAAATTCAACATAATCTGATTACAATGTTCTCATCAGTCCCATTTGCTAACTCATGCTCCATCAAAGTAACCTCAGCTTGCAAATTCGAATACTTGGTGTCATAAGATGGCTCCCGCCGCCCTTCGTAAACCTGCTTCTATCTTAGCGCCCCCACACTCCGTTCTCAAATCTCAGAACAAACTCAAACCCTCTCCGATTCCCAAGGTAGTCGTTCCATCAACTCCTGCACCGGATGCTGGATTGAAGAGTCTGGTGTATCAACCGGCTTTCGTTGGTGTGGATGCGCATGTGATTGAGGAGTATGATCCGGCTAGGGTTAATGATTATGAGGCGTTTAGGAAGGAGAGGAAGGGGAAGGCGGCTGATTTACCTCATCCTTGCAACTTTCCATCATCCGCAACTCAATGAAACTTTGACATCTCTTGGATCGGAACCACGCCGAAGAGAGAAGTGTGGGGATGGAGGATGAAATGGTGAGTCGACGGTGGAAGAGAGAGATGACAGAGGTGTATAATGTGTGGCTCTGACTAAACTACCCCTGATGCAACAAAAATTGTAACATACATTATTACACGTGGCAGTCCGAGATTGAAAGTTGAAATCAGATCGGACGGCTGGATAGGGGGTCTCAGGTTCGCAAAAGGAACCATGGGTCGCAAATGAACGCGTCTCTGGTGCTTGAACATAGAAAGAATATGTAATCACAGCTATATTCCAACTCTTCGTTTTTGTAGTCGCATTCTTGTTTGTTGCTGGTGCGTGTGAAGGAGTGTGTGGCCTTCTTGCACCGGTGATCTCCAAGGACGGATCCCTAGAGTGCTTTTGCTGTTTCTGTCGGGGATTGATCAAATGGCAACTTGATATCGGTTACACCCACTTGTTCAACAGTTACCTAAACTGTTCAGCAGTTATAAAACTGTCACACCCAGAGAATGACACGTGTCGACTCGTCAGTTGGTGCATGAGGACCCATCCCTTGAGGCAAGAGACCCGTCCGTCATCCAAGCAGACTATGACACATGGGGACGCGTCCGTTGGTACATGATGACCCGTCCCTTAAAGCAAGGGTAGCTTATCTAGCTAACTTTCATTCTTATTGTTGTCGATATGGGATGTTACGATTAAGTTCTAGGATATACAAATTTTGTAAAACACATCTAATATCACGTGTTGATTTAATTGATCTAGCGATTGAAATTAATATTATTTTGTAATTAATTTAAGTGGTTGAATTTGTAGAATACATGGATGGTTGAGAGTGACGGTTATTAATATCAATTTTAGATTAATAAGAATCAACAAACAAGATGATGATCCTATATGTCACAAAAATTTGATGACTTTCTCAAACTCATTCCTAGAAACATAAATACTGCAAAATATACGTACATCTGTCGGAAATTGGAACAAAACGAATACATAAACTTCAAATCCCAAAATATCAATATTACTGACCGACAATTGTTTAGACAAATAATACAGAAATGCAACTCATCTTTACTTTATCATCGTATGATCGTAACACACAGATGATTAGCAGTAGCAGCATCACAAACATCTTATGAATCATCGATATATAATCCATAGAACTTTCCAAATCACACATCAGAATTTCAAATCGAGCATGCACAAAGACCTACTCAGACACTACAACCAGGTTACAGAACATCACCGAACAAAGTGAAAATCAAACAACCAAGCGATTTAAAATAGCTAAAGTCGGACAATTTGAAATGGTTGCGCGGAACGCAAGTCCAGGCCCATCATGAAGCTCATAGACAGAGGGATGGGATAATACTCACGTCACGTGGAAAGTGGAATGCTCTAGAAAACGATGACGTGTAATTTGATATCGGTACTCCGAAGTTCAAACTAATGACAATTTACAAGTGAGTTTTTAGCGATAACCACCCGTTCAATACCAAATTTTTTGACAAAATCACCCTCTCAATTTTTTTTTGACTTTAAATTTGACACCCATTACTGTTCCGACGACTTATTCTGGTAAAATTCTCATTGACTTTGTTGACTCAAAATTTTTTTGCCGAAAACCACCCCTTCAATACCTAATTTTTGACAAAATCACCCTCTCAAAAATATTTGAGTTAACCACCCACTAATTTGAAAACTATTAAATTTGACACCCAAATCAACCTAATTAATCTTAATACAACCCTATGCAATTTTTGCAATTTTGGAATTTTTGCTAATGGATATTTAATTTTACACATAAATAAGTTTTAAAATCTAATTAACTATAAATTTTCATTTATATTATACTTTATTTTTATAAATACATTTTTATATTCAACTTAATATACTAAAAATAATTATAATTTTATTTCATTGTTAAAATTTTAAGAGTAATAGTAATTATATTTAATAAAAAGATAAATTATAATTGTAGTAAAAATATTGATATATAAAAATTAACTAAACTAAACATAAAAATGTTTATATAAAAATAAAAATGTTATAATAAAAATATAATGTTAATCAGATTTTGAATTTCTAATTATAAAAATAAAGATTTGGCTACATTCCGGACAATTTTAACAATGATATAAAAATTATGCAAAAATTGCATAGGGTTTGTATTAAGATTAATTAGGTTGATTTGGGTGTCAAATTTAATAGTTTTCAAATTAGTGGGTGGTTAACTCAATTTTTTTAGAGGGTGGTTTTGTCAAATATTAGGCATTAAAGGGGTGGTTTTCGGCAAAAAAATTTCGAGTCAACAAAGTCAATGAGAATTTTACCGAAATAAGTCGTCGGAACAGTACTTGGGTGTCAAATTTAAAAGTTTTTAAATTAGTGGGTGGTTATGTCAAATTTTTTTCGAGAGGGTGGTTTTGTTAAAAAACTGGTATTGGACGGCTGGTTATCGCTAAAAAACCCTATAAAATATTGGTTTTCGGCTTATGACTTTGTCTTCTGGGCTATTGGATATGGGCTATGAGTCTCTCATCAGGTCTTGTATTAATATTCACGTCATTTCATTTCATATTAATACTTATTCTTTTTTTGATAAGGCAATAAAAGCCTGAATATTGATACAAGATACAAGAGAAAGGATTTAGACAGGTGGGAACAAGTCTTAAACCACCTCGGACAGCAATACAAGATGTCCAGTTGACCTATCTCGCAACTAGTACCAATACACCCACACTTTCCAGCCATATCTCATTCGATCTAGGGGTAATACCAACTAAAACTACCCGCATACTCCACGGGAATACTACGATCCCAAGGCATACTACTACCTTCTCCACATAGAGAAGGAAATTACACAACCGAAAGATAAACATTAAACAACCATTTATTTATAAACAAACCGAGGCCGATCTAAGACGATCAGACTACATGCATGTGATGATGGAGGGTTGAGGAGTCCAATAATATGTGAATCAGCTACATGCATGTGGCCTAGGCGGCGGAGATGGCGGCGGCAAGGACATTGGAACTATGAAATTAAAAAGGATATATAA